>CM030362.1:246615859-246623359 GCA_017893485.1 Hemerocallis citrina
TTGACTCTAATTTACTTGCCATTTGAGGCCTTACTAGCGTCAGGAGTTTTTTGTCTGATGGTTCTGTTTCTTCATTTCATCAAGGCCCAGTAATGCAGTTGCTATTCCTGGACCTTGTCTGAGCCTTTTCTTTTGTTCGATACTTTATGTTTCTAAATCTAATCGATATTTGCTGATAATATTGGAACATTCTGCTTGGTTTATTTTAGGAATAGATCTCTTTGTAGATATTTTTCAATGCAGATACATCCTACTACGAAAGTTTGTGAAAGTTTCTCTGAACTGTTGATCTACTAATGAATTGGTCTAATTACTTTTGTGTGTCAATATAGGGAGGGGAATTACATAATTTTTTATTGGGGGTAGTCTTCCTTAATATGCAATTTTTCATTATGCCTTGCATATGTTTTCTTTTAGTGAGATTTAGTCCTCATGAGAATTTTCAGCCTAAGTATATGAATGTAGCGCCCCAATTTTCAATACTGGGAAAACCGAGACACGAGCCAAGACCTTTTCTTCAATTAGTCACAATACACAAAAATACAGGAGAATTTAAAACTTTTTATTCAACACCCAATGTATTACAAGTCTGAATATTATACAACTGCAATACCTTACAATAGAGTTACAATATTACCTTCACATTCCCGAGTATTACAACCTTCAACATCTTACATCAGAGTACAAGGAATGAAGAACAACACTTGGTAACTCTCACTTGAGTACTACTCAACTAATAGATAATCAACACACATATTACAGCAGAACTAAATATGACATTGACTCCTTGCCTTCCTTGCCTTGAGTCCTCCTGAATCTCGCCCTTGTACTTCGGCGATCCAGTACCTATGGAAGTGGGGACGTCAGTATTCACTGACGCTTAAAGGCTGATAACAAAGCAGCAAATCTCCCAAACAACATACAAAACATGACAATGGTGTTGGTGTAGTTTAAGTGTTCGTGAGTACTATGACTAGACTCTAATGCGATATTTAACTAGAACTAGGATGCTCCTATTCTAATGTCAGCAAGTCTCCGAAGCAACATGCAGCCCATACTACATGCGACCCTTCTCAAGCCGTTTCTCCATATATAGGGATTTGAACCCGCATTATGAATTCTAATTGTACACAACCTGTTCCTGACAGATACAACGTGACTGATGAGGTTGCAGACGTGGTCAAGTCCCACTAATGCAGTCCGCCAGTGGTGTCCATGTTCGCCACTGCTACCCGGCTAACCGGACCTCACTCAAAACTAGACGAACCCAATGTATCGGGCGTCATTCCAAAATCCAAAATCATAGGGTCTCGCAAGCGCAGGGCAGCGCGAAGCCTACCCTGTGGCACCCGTGGGGTCTCGCAAGCGCAGGACTGCCCAATGCATCCTGTGGCACCCCAAGCCACGGTACTTCAGGAATTAACAGCGTGAGATACGCAACCCGTGCTCCCAACTTGTGAGACGGCACCGTACGTATCCCTTTGACAGGAAGGTGCAACCCAATAGCACCACCTATGATTTGCCTCAAGGGACGAGTTAGTCGTAAGGTGCCCCCTACAACCGACTCCTCTCTCCCGGCAAAGGGTTTAAGCAATGATCTTTATAAGTCACTACCCTAATAATGTCCCTAACCCTGAACACTCCTAGGGAGGGCAATATTATAACCACAACATGCTAGGCCTTAATTTAGACTTCGCAAGACAACTCTACTAGGCTGCTCAACCTAGACTTACCAGAACCCTTCAGGATCCGGTTCGTGGCTTATCGATCCAAGACCTCGGCAATGCGAATATATATGCATGCCACTACCCTGAACTTGAATTCCGTCTATACTCCGGTCCTCGATCAACCTACACAGGTTAAGATCCGATGGTACCCGAGGAATGACTCCTCCACAGTTCCTTAGGGTAAGAAAACACATGTCCTGATGGTCGATAGCCCTCTGGTAGTAATATTACCCTAGATGAGCACAACAACTGTGTACTAGCTAATAAGCTACACACGGTAACTAACCACATACGAGCCAGTAAGCTACGTATGATGACAACGTACATACCAGCCAAATAAGCCGCGTATGAGACCAACAGCTACGCACGGGCTGGTCGAGCCGCGTACGAGACAACAACCTACATACGAGCTAAATAACTTCGTATGAGACCCACAGCTACATACGGGCCAGTCGAGCCACGTATGAGCACAACCATATGCAACAACCATACATGTAATCAACCTAGAAGCAACCAAACGTGCTTACTAGCAAACTCGATCTTCTATTATTAGAAGCAACAAAAGAATCTACTAATAGTCTATGATCGGTATTCTACCAATGAAAAACCGAAGGCGACATAACAACCTTTATCAAACTAACTATTACTAGTGATCTTCCCGATCCTTATTACCCCTACGGATGAGAAATGTCCCCATGATAGGGTCTAATTCTAATTTGAACCTCACGCACTAGAACTCACGGTTTCCTTTCAAACGAACTAGAACAACATAGAACCTACGTTCGTTCAATATTCCACTAGGATGCTACACTATACTCTTCAAGCATGTGTGGGCTCCCTACTAATATTAACTACAACAAGGTAGTCGTCATTACAATTTTAACATGATTCTTTCCCTATTACTTCAACCTATAGCACTTTAAGCATGACATACAATTGCAAGCATCTACCTACGACAATCTAATTATGGCACATAACATAACCACCCACCACAATACTCCTAAGTACGAGTATGATTTAAGCATGTGCTTATGTCAAGCTTAAGCATGAAAATCACTATGATCTAAACATGAAGTCTACTATAGTCAAGCATAAGTTACAACGTGAATACTTACTACTTAGAGTACATATCTCTACTACCACCTTAAGCATGGATCTTCATTACTTAACATGATTAATCATCACAACCCAAGCATGGATATATAATTAGCATTAACCTACAATATTCCTAAGCATGAATTATAACTCCTACAATATTCTAAGCATGAATTATAACTCCTACTCATTCTAAGCATGGTAGATTAATTCCTACCTTAATCTAACATGGCATTTGTTAAACATGAGTATCTTCTAGCTCGATCTTGAACAATATTTAGGCATGAACATACACTATTTAAGCATAGATATCATCTAAGCATGATCATCTACTAACTTAGCATGAACAACAATTAAGTATGACATCTACTAACTTAGCATGAATAATGATTAAGCATGATCATCTACTAACTTAGCATGAACAATCATTAGCATGGTCATCTACTAACTTAACATAAACAATCATTAGCATGGTCATCTACTAACTTAGCATGAATAATGATTAAGCATGATCATCTACTAACTTAGCATGAACATATACTTATCTAAGCATGGATATCATGTAAGCATGAGTATTTATTTAATTTAGCATGGTATACAACTTTCCTACAATTAATCTAGCATCGTATACTACTTTCCTACAATTAATCTAGCATGGTATACAACTTTCCTACAATTAATCTAGCATGGTATAGAACTTTCCTACAATTAGTCTAGCATGGTATACACTTTCATACAATTAATCTAGCATGGTATACAACTTTCCTACAATTAATCTAGCATGGTATACAACTTTCCTACAATTAATGTAGCATGGTATACAACTTTCCTACAATTAATATAGCATGGTATACAACTTTCCTACAATTAATCTAGCATGGTATACAACTTTCCTACAATTAGTCTAGCATGGTATACAACTTTTCTACAATTAATGTAGCATGGTATACAACTTTCATACAATTAATCTAGCATGGTATACAACTTTCCTACAATTAATCTAGCATGGTATACAACTTTCCTACAATTAGTCTAGCATGGTATACAACTTTCCTACAATTAATCTAGCATGGTATACAACTTTCCTATAATTAGTCTAGCATGGTGTACAACTTTCCTACAATTAATGTAGCATGGTATACAACTTTTCTACAATTAGTCTAGCATGGTATACAACTTTCCTACAATTAATCTAGCATGGTATACAACTTTCCTACAACCATCTAAGTATAGATACTTACTTCAGTATAAGCATAACCATCCATTTAATATTCATATGCATCTAATTTAATTAAACACAACATATACTACAACATAACATCTACTACTAAAACTCCTACTAAAATCTTTATCTAAACATAAACATCTACTACTTAATTTTACATAACATAAACATCTACAACTACTTCATTTTAACATCCACTACTACTACTTTATTTGAAACATACACATCTACTACTACTACTTTATTTAAACATACAACATCTACTACTTAAATATCTACTAAATCTTTATTAGCATCTATTTCTTATTGTTACTAGTGATCATAAAAAGAGATCTTTTTAATCATTCTACAACTAGTGATTTTAGATTAGTTTCTTTTTCATAATTAGAATTAACATCTACAATGGGTTCTTTCTTACTTAAGATTATAAAAGAAAATAACAATAATAAGATAAAGTAAGAACCCTTCATTTTGGTCCATCCAATATATGCTTTCTTTTTTTATTCCAAGTCCAATGTGTGTCCTACAACCAAATTGGTTGTATACAAGTCCATATGCTTTATGTATGAGTTCACATTCGAGTCCTACAACCAAAGATGGTTGTATACACAAGTCTATATGCATATGTTTATTTTAGTCCAATTCATAACACAAAACAACAACTACCACTATAAAGATTGATCTTTTTGTTCTTTACTACTACCATTCATTTCTTTTCTTTTCATGTGGTTATTATCTTTAACCATCCATAACCATACAAAAATAAGAACTACACACCACAACACTATCACAATAAACCACTCTCAAAGAACAAAAGAACCAAACAAGGAAGGTAAGAAGAAGAAGAAGCAAAAATCAACAACTCAATAATCAAAAGAACAAGTGGAGAAACCCCCACCTTAATCTTCTTAATGGAAGAACTAGCTTGCTACACTTCTCCTTCCCCTTAGCTCCTAGGAAACTTCTAAACCTACAAAGAAAACTCTCAAGTTAGAATGGTTCTCTCTTTCTTTTTCGTTCTTTCTTTTTGTCTTTCTAAAATGAGACAAAGGTGGAGGGAGGGGGTATTTATAGGTGGAGAGAAAGGGTGGAGAGTGCAAATGTGTATGCACAAAATGCACACAAGCCCTCCCCCAAATTGGGGCCGGTTTTGCCTAGGGGAGGAGTGGGTGAGGTGGAGGTATGGTGAGGGTATGGTGTTTTAGGTGAGGTGGAGGTGAGAAGGTTTCTAGAAAAATACCTCCTAATTCTCTTATGCATACATCTTAATCCTATGTTTAATTCTCCTACAATCTTAACTATCTAATTAGGATTGTTATGACAAGGAGAACAATTTTATCCATAAAATACATACCACATACTTTGCACAATGTACTAATCGACATACTACACGTATGTGCGCATATATATATGTATACCAAAAATCTTCGCATAGTCCGTATAAAAATAATTTAATCTCGGAAATAATAATAAAATAAATTCTATTATTAGTTCGGAAGATCACAGTATCAATTTGATACAATACGGATGTATACTGACCGATATTTGGGTACAGATAATGTCTATGAACAAACCGGGTGAAAATCACCAAAATAATTCGATTTTGGAATTAAAATAAAATAATAATAAAACAATAATAAAATAATAATTTATATAAGGTAATATCCGTCCGGAATATTACAATGAAGTACAATATGGATTAGTTCTCCTTATGAGAACTTTCTTCTTCAAGGATACATCGTGTGTACAACTACTTTTTTCTACAAGATCCAGGGACAACTACTGTGTGAATAAGGATGCTTTGTGTGTTTGGTGTGAAAAAAAGTTACCAGTTTTTGCATGGTTGCCAGGACGGATACTTTATGTTAATTGTGTTGTCATTCAGAGGAATTTTAACATCTTATTTCAAACTTGGTTTGATGTATAAATGTATGTTATAGTTGATGCTTGATCGGGGTCGAATAGCCATTGAAATGAAAAACGACAACATGCTTGTTGATGCTTGATCAGGCTCGAAGAGCCCCAAATGTATGTTCATTGTTTGGGGCTGTTTTGTCTAGAACTGAGCAATGGTTTGTCTAGAAGTTTGGTTTGACGAGTTGGTTTTTTTGTCTGAATTTGGAGATGAGATGGGTAATGTATCTGAAGTTGCACACTATGATTTTTTTATATGGGAGCGACTAGTGATGGAAATTTTATTATCTAAACTTTATATACAATTATATCATGATGTCTAGATGAGTATCATTTTCTAAGATAATGTTCATGCTTGTTGCTTGGGTTTGAAAATGAGATTGTTCTTTCTCATTGGTTTTAAGTGATGATGGGATGGATTATGTAACTGAAGTTGCATACTATGAATTACGCAAGAGTGACTAGTGATGAAATAATCCTGTTTGAACTTATGTTGCGGTTTCAATTGACAGTTATCTCATGAGTATTATAAAAGTATAAGTTTCATCTCAGTTACTATCTTGTTTGCCTGAATTTGACTAGTGATGAAATAATCTTTGTAACTCAATATTTTGAACTCCATATTTTGGTTATGAATGTGATGAGATCACATTATTATGTATATGAGATTACAATATTTTCAACTTATGTTGTATCATTTGGTTAATTTGGTGTTTGTGAAACTCACTCAAATACATTCTTTCGGTTTGCTATTTCTCTTCTTTGATATATGGGTTGGTTGGTTTTCTGCTAGATTGCCTTTGTATTGCTGAATGGGTTAGTAGACTTTGTATTTGGTCTTCATAACTAGTATATGATATAGGAGTTGGTTAATGTTGCTTTGAGATTTATGCGTATGTATAGATGTCTTGTTTTTTATTGCTTTGAAATAATCCTGTTTGAACTAGTATATGATATAGGAGTCTGGTGCTTAAACAAGTTGTGGGGATATGCACTCAGTTCCTTCAGAAGAGGACTGAAACATGGAGGTGAGATTTATCATGGCTTTCTTCTTCTTATTATTATTATTATTTTTGTTCTGCTCGATATACATACTCATGTTGTATGTGATTTTAAAAATATGTTTTGCTGGCATTTTTAAGTGATGAGGACTATGATACACTTGATATTGTAATCATTTATCGTTACTTTTAAGTTGGTTAAGTTGTGAGGACTATGTGATTATATTTTTCTTGTTTGTGTATTTGCTGGTCTATTTTGTATGTAACTCATGTTTTAAGTGATATCCATGCTTATATATAATGTAGATTTTAGTGATGGTTTTTTTTTTGTTAAATTTTTTTTTTAAAAAAAATATCTACCCTGGCGTTATTACAAACGCCGGGGTAGTTTTTTCATCAAAAAATTTCACCTTTACCGGCATTTTTTAAACGCCGGTGTAGGTTATGGCCCAAAAAATTGTTCCAAACGAAACCACACATTCCCCGGCGTTTTTACGATCGCCGGTGTAGTTTTAACCTACACCGGCGGTCGTAAAAA
>CM030362.1:247225859-247457112 GCA_017893485.1 Hemerocallis citrina
CAAGCTCCAAATCATGTGTAGGATAATTCTTCTCATGCAGCCTCAATTGCCTAGATGCATATGCAACAACCTTGCCTCGTTGCATCAAAACAGCACCCAAACCTCTACCTGAAGCATCACAGTTAATTACAAAACATCATGATCCATCCGGTATAGTCAACACAGGTGCTGATGTCAACCGATTCTTCAATTCAACGAAGGCTTCTTTACAGAACTCATCTCACACAAACTTTTGATCATTCCCAGTCAACTTGGTCAACGGCCCTGCAATCTTCAAGAAATCCTAAACAAACTTCCTGTAGTAACTCGCTAGACCAAGAAAACTCCGAACTTCTGATACAGACTTCGGCGTCGGCCAATCCTTAACTGCAAAAATCTTGGACAGATCGACAGAAAATCCATCACCAGAAATAATATGACCCAAGAAAGCCACACGATCCAGCTAAAACTCACACTCGCTAAGCTTCCCATAAAACTGATGATCTCTCAAAGTTTGCAAAACAACCTTCAAGTGCTCAGCATGCTCATCCCGATTCCGAGAATAGACAAGAATATCATCAACGAAAACCACCACAAACTTTTCCAAGAAGGAAGAGAAAACCAATTCGTCAAACTCATAAGCACAGGTGGAGTATTAGTAACTCCGAATGGCATCACCAAAATTTCATAGTGTCCATATCTTATACGAAAAGCAGTCTACTGTACATCCTCAGCTTTTACCTTAACCTGATGGTAACCAGAACGGAGATCCAGCTTCGAAAATATAGAAGCGCCTCCCAGTTGATCAAATAGGTCATCAATCTTTGGCAACGGATATTTGTTCTTCACTGTGACATTATTGAGCTCACGGTAGTCAACACACAACCTCCGATTACCATCCTTTTTATTGACGAATAGTACAGGGGCACCCCAAGGTGAAACACTTGGCCTAATAAAACTTCTATCAAACAACTCCTGAATCTGCTCCTTCAACTCAGCTAATTCAACAGGAGCCATTTTGTATGGACTCTTAGAGATTGGAGATGTTCATGGTTGAACATCAATACTGAACACCACTTCACGATCTGGGGGTAATTGATGTGTCTAATTTTTATATAAATATTTGTACTCATTTATCCATAAAACTTGCTTGTATTCGTCTATTTTGTTTATAATTCATCTCATTTTCATATATTTCAATTAATTAATTATTTTGAAGGAATAAGATTTTTGATGCAAAAGGTGAATATTTTTGGTAAAAATCAACAAACAAAACAAGCAGAATGATTTATAAATTTTTATTGATTTTTTGAAATTTAAATTTTACAAATTGGCCATGTGAAAAGAAAAATATAAATTTTAAATTGCCAATTGAGGTGAAAGTGCAATAAACAAATTTAAAAGAATTTAATTGAGCCAATGTGATTATTAGTTAGTTTAATTAATTTATTTTATTTTTATTTTTAATCCTAATTTCTGCTTTATTTTGTGTGTACAGCACGTGCTTCAAGAAAAAGAAAGAGAAGAAAAAGAAGCAAGAAATAAAGAGCAAATCACATAAGAAAATAAATAAATGAAGAAGAGGAGGTTTTCTGCAAAAATAGACCCTAATCTCTACGTTCATTTCCTGCGCCTATAAATACAATAGCAAAGAGAAGAAAGGGAGGTTGAACGAAGAGAGAGAGAGAGAGAGCGCGACGACAAATTTCTTATTATTATTATAAAATAATAATAATAATAAATAAAGATTTTTGAAACAGAGCGTGGCCTGTCTTGTGGATTCAGAGACGAAGCAGCAGAGGGTTTTGGGCGCTCAGGTTTCAAGGGCAGAAAAGACGAAAAGACAGGTAGAGAGAATGTGATGGCACGCGGCTAGAGGTAAGGCAGAAAAGGAAGAAAGGAAGAGAAGGAGAGAGGCTGACGCCGCTGACGTCAGCAGGTGGGCGGCTCAGTCTATGATGCTTGCGGCACGGAAAACGAGAAACTAAAAAAGGCAGAAATGAAGAGAGAGAAGAGGCATCGGTCTGACTTGGTGGCACGCAAATCAAGGCATCTCGGTTTGTAATTTTTTTTACAAAACATAGTTCTTTCTGTCTTTCTTTTCTTCTTTTAATTTTATTATGCAATCCAAAACAGTATTTGTTAGTTGCAATTTTATTATGAACTAAATTTTATTTTTCTAGGGCTTTGATGTAGCCTAGTTTTGAGAACACAATTTTAATTCCATATTATTTTTCTATTTTTCCATGGTTGTGTGTTTGATTTTTGATCTTAATGCTTACAATTGGTTGACCGAATTTTTTATGATCTATTAAATCATGGAGAGACCAAACTGGTACTTTGTGATTTTGAATTTATAAAATTAAACACCGTTACAAGAGCGAACCGCTGTTATAGTGACCGTTAAGAAATCCATAGATCTTAATGGATTTTCAATTAGTAATTTGTGCATGAACTATGACAAATAATTAGTTGAGAATATTTTTGATATTGCTTGAGAGAGAATATTGAATAATTTGGGGATATTGTTCTACAACTTGGAAAAAATAATATTTTTATTCACATGGAGTTATAAATTGTGAAGGATTAACTAGGTGAAGTCAAAAACCCTAGAAGTTATTTTGCCATTAACAAATCATAAAAATTTCTGATTCCACACCTTGAATTCAATTTAGTTAGTTTTTTAGAGTAATTTAATTTAGTTGCTTTCTTTATTGAATTTTGGTTTTCCAAATAGTAATTAATCTAGTAAATTTCGATAGTCGATAAAATAATTAGTCCTTGTGGGTTCGACACACTTTTTACTTAACTATACTACTTATTGCAATTTTGTACACTTGCAAAAATTCACATCAAGTTTTTGGCGCCGTTGTCGGAGACTTGTTATTCTTTTATTGATATTGAAAATTGTTAGATTATTACTAGTTTAATTTTTTTTATTATTATTTTACCTCTTTATTTTCTTTTGACTTACTTTTTCTTATTTTTTTGTTTTTTTTTGTTTTTTTTTGTTTTAATACTTATCATGGAGAACGATGAGAACAAGGCTTTGAGAGACTATGCGATGCCCTCACTTAATGGGGCAATATCAAGTATCAAAAGACCTGCAATTGAAGCAAACAACTTTGGAATTAAACCGGTGATTATTCAGATGATTCAACAGACTGTTCAATTTTGGGGACTATCGCACGAGGATCCTTTTGTTCACATTGTAAACTTTCTAGAAATTTGTGACACTTTTAAGCACAATGGAGTATCAGATGATGCAATTCGATTGAGACTCTTTCCTTTTTCACCCAGAGATAAGGCTTGGCTTGACTAAATTTTCTATCACCCTGTAGTATTACTACTTGGGAGGGACTTGCACAAAAATTTCTGGCTAAGTATTTTTCACCGGCAAAGACAGCAAAGCTAAGGAATGATATTACCACCTTCATTCAATTTGAGACTGAGTCTTTGTATGATGCATGGCAGAGGTACAAAGAGTTATTGAGAAAGTGTCCTCATCATGAACATCCGAAATGGCTACAAATTCAAATATTCTATAATGGTTTGGGAGTTACAAATCGATCTATGGTTGACGCAGTAGCTGGAGGTGCACTTATGAGAAAAACTCATGAAGCAGCTTATTAGCTTTTAGAAGATATGTCATCCAATAATTACCAGTGGTCTTAAGAGAGAACAATGCCAAGAAAAGTGGCTAGAGTTTTTGAACTTGATGCTATTACTACTTTAACTGCACTAATTGCTACTTTATCTAAACAATTAGGCAATATGAATTTTAATGCTATTCAAACTAATATTATTTGTGATTTTTGTGCAGGAAATCATTCAAGTGCAGATTGCCAAGTGGGGAACCCTTTTGCTCCATCAAATGCCGAACATGCAAATTTTGTGTCAAACTTTCAAAGGGAAAACAATCCTTATGCAAACACGTATAATCCCGGATGGAGAAACCACCCCAATTTTTCATGGAACAACAATCAAGGAGCAATTAGACCACCTCAAAATTTTTCACTGCAAGAAAAGAAGCTGACACTTAAAGAGATGTTCATGCAACACATGCAGAAGATAAAGAAACACATGCAGAAGACAGATTTGGCAATCCCAAATGTTCCAATTTCAACTTCAGCTTCAATTCGCAATCTTGAGGTTCAAATTGGTCAAATTTTAAATATTCTTAACGAAAGAACGGCAGGAACATTATTTAGTAACACAGTGACCAACCCCATGGAGCATGTCAAAGCAATTACACTAAGAAGTTGGAGGAAAATTGAGCAACCACGAGAAGAAAATAGTGAAAAAAATGTGGTTGAAGGAAGAAGAGTACGAACCAATTGTGGAGGAACAAATGCCGCATGAGCAAGTAACTTTTGATGTTTTTAAATCCATGAAGTTTCCCACAAGAGAACAGTCATCTTTTCAAGTAAGTAAAACTGATTTAATTGTGGGCGAGAAACATAAGGCTGAAGTTGAAAAGTTACCAATCGAAGTATGTCCAACAAATTCAGCAATTCTTAAATCTAAAAAAGAAAATATTTTTGAATATGTTATGTATTTGGATACTGCACCATCTATTCATCCATTTCTCAGCTAAAATTCAAGGAGGTGGGGATATCAGACTCCATCTTCAAGAAAGAAACGTCTGAAATTCAAGCCGCTACCATTAAGCTTGACAGATGCAAAGAAAAAATCTAATCCACATATCAAGAGAACTATTGGAAAAGAGGCTCCTATGTTGTTGGATCTTGGCGTCACATAACCATCTCACTATCAAGTCTGGCTGAAGACTTTAAACTTAGCGCTTCTTAGGAGGCAACCCATATTTTCTTTTACTGTATTTAGATTTGATTTTTCTTTTAGTTTATTTTAATTTTAATTTTTCATTTTATTTTGTAGGATTACAGAAGTTTGAAAGTCGCCGGGGCGGAGCTGTTTTCTACACCTGAATTGATGGTTGTTTTTTAGAATAATGGAGTCCGAATCTAGAAAAGTGTTTCAAAGAGCGATCGTAGACAATTGTCTTAGCTTTCTAGAACAAAAAGAATCAGGCCGTTTGGACATCTACAGCTCGAGATATCGTTGAAACAATGAACGCTGTGCATGCAGAATTTTAATACGAATCAGGGAAGAAATTCTGAACTTTTTTTGCATTTTTTTTTCCTTTCCCATTGAGGACAATGTGGTATTCAAGTTTGGGGAAGGGATACAAATTTTTTTAAAAATTTTTATTTGAAAAGAAAAACAATACAAAAATGGATTTCAATTAGGCGTACCAGTACACTTTTGAGTTCTTTATTGTGCTAAAGCATTGAAATAATCTTTTTAGGATAGACAATATTTTATAAAGCAAGATTAAGCATATTTATTTACTTTAGAATTAATGAATTTCAAAATTCCTTACACAATTGTGTCAGTCATGTGATTATACATTAAAAAAAAAGTGATGTTTTTCTTGTGATTATCCCCGTTGATCTAGTCCTGAACAGAGTTTAAGTAAATAGAGTGATAGTGATCAAATAATTGAATAAATAAATTCTATCTACTCCAATGTTTTGAGTTGCTTAGTAACTAGAGGTCATCACAAATGTTTACTTTTACGTCAAACGGCAACTTGAAATATGAGTATGCAAAGCACTCTAAGTTTATGACTTATTGAATAACCTGCTGAATTCAGCACAAATATTTTCATTCGCGTCAAAAGTCAAGTGACAACTTAGAGAAGAGAACTAAAAAACTAAAAAAAAAAAAAAAAAAAAAAAACTCTAGTTTGCTACTCGATTTGTAGTAGTGAGAAGGGGAAATCACAGATGAAGTTGTTACATACTATAATTACATTAATTGCATGACAAATATGATTGAGTGTGGAATTATGAATAAATAATTGCACTGGAGAAAGTGAGTATGCTTAGTTTTACTTTATTTGCTACTATTTATATTTTTAATTTAAATTTTGATGCTTGTATGATGAGATCTCTTAGTGTGACGAGTTGAGCTTATTATTGATTATTATTCCTTTATTCATGGTTTTACTTTTTGCTAGAGGACAAGAAAAATCTTAAGTCTGGGGGTATTTGATGTTTCTAATTTTTATATAAATATTTGTACTCATTTACCCATAAAAATTTCTTGTATTCTTCAATCTTGTTTATAATTCATCTCATTTTCATAGATTTCAATTAATTAATTATTTTTGAATGAAAAAGATTTTTGATGCAAAAGATGAATATTTTTGCTAAAAATCAACAAACAAAACAAACAGAATGATTTTTTAATTTTTATTGATTTGTTAAATTTTAAATTTTACAATTTGGCCATGTGGAAAGCAAATAAATTTTAAATTGCCAATTGAGGTGAAAGTGCAATAAATAAATTTAAAAGGGTTTAATTGAGTCAATGTGATTATTAGTTAGTTTAACTAATTTAAACTAATTAATTTTATTTTTTATTTTTAAATCCTAATTTCTGCTTTATTTTGTGTGTGCAACACGTGCTTCAAGAAAAAGAAAGAGAAGAAAAAGAAGCAAGAAATAAAGAGCAAATCACTTAAGGAAATAAATAAATGAAGAAGAGGGGTTTTTTTTGCAAAAATAAACCCTAATCTCCACGTTTCATGCGCCTATAAATACAATAGCAAAGAGAAGAAAGGGAGGCTGAATGAAGAGAGAGAGAGCGACGGCTAATCTCTTATTATTATTATATATAAAAAATAAATAAATAAATAATTTTTTTTGAAACAGAGCGTGGCTCTGTCTTGTGGATTCACAGATGAAGGAGCAGAGGGTTTTGGGCGCTAGGGTTTCAAGGGCAGAAAATACGAAAAGACAGGGAGAGAGAATGTGATGGTGCGGGGCTCGAGTTAAGGCAGAAAAGGAAGAAAGGAAGAGAAGGAGAGAGGCTGACACCGCTGACGTGAGCGCTGGCATCAGCAGGTGGGCAGCTCAGTCTGTGATGCTTGCGGCGCGAAAAACGAGAAACAAAAAAAGACAGAAACGAAGAGAGAGAAGAGGCGTTGTTCTGACTTGGTGGCACGCAAATTGAGGCATCTCGGTTTGCATTTTTTTTATTTTACAAAACCGAGTTCTTTCTGTCTTTCTTTTCTTATTTTAATTTTATTATGCAATCCAAAACAGTATTTGTTATTTGCAATTTTATTATGAACTAAATTTTATTTTTCTAGAGCTTTGATGTAGCCAATTTTTGAGAACACAATTTTAATTCCAGATTATTTTTCTATTTTTCCATGGTTGAGTGCTTGATTTTTTATCTTAATGCTTACAATTGGTTGACCGACTTTTGTATGATCTATTAAATCATGGAGAGACCGAACTGGTAATTTATGATTTTGAATTTATATTATTAAACATCGTTACAAGAGCGAACCGCTGTTAATGTGACCGTTAAGAAATCCATAGATCGTAATGAATTTTTAATTTGTAATTTGTGCATGAACTATGACAAATAATTAGTTGAGAATATTTTAGATATTCCTTGAGAGAGAATATTGAATAATTTGGGGATTTTGGTCTACAACTTGAAGAAAATAATATTTTTATTCATATGGAGTTATAAATTGTGTGAGATTAACTAGGTGAAGTGAAAAACCCTAGAAGTTATTTTGCCATTAACAAATCAAAAGAAATTCAGATTCCGCACCTTTTAATTAATTTAGTTAGTTCTTTATATTAATTTAATTTAGTTGCTTTCTTTATTGAATTTTGGTTTTCCAAATAGTAATTAATCTAGTAAATTTCGGTACTCGATAAAATAATTAGTCCTTGTGGGTTCGACACTCTTTTTACTTAACTATACTACTTATTGCGATTTTGTACACTTGCAAAAATTCACATTAGTAATCCTGGCAATTCCTCTGGAAAAACATCCAAAAAATCCCGCACAACCAACGGTGCGACAACCTCATTAACATACACTTCCTCCATAACTCCAACTTCCTGAGTAGCCAACTTCTCCATACAAGCAAGCGGCATTTCACCGGCGCAGAATTCAAATTCCTGACGTTTTGGCATTTGGAACACCACCTTCTTCTTGCGGCATTCAATAATAGCATGAGTGGCACCGAGCCAATCCATCCCCAAGATCACATAAAATCCTGAATTATTGATGACAATCAGATCAGCAACAAAATCAACACCACCAATAACCAAGGGACTCTGCTCACAAATCTGAGAATACACGACAACACCTCCACCTGTAGAAATGTTCCAAGCTACTGGCAAAGCGCTGCTAGCCAAGTGATGCCGATCGACGAAGCGGGAGGAAACAAAAGAATGGGTAGCACCAGAGTCAAAGAGAACATTAGTAGGGAAGGAATGAACAAGGATAATATCTAGCAAGAAGTCAAAGTGAGAACACAAAAGGTAGAAAAAAAATGCAAGAAACAGACATGAATGAGAGGCTATAACATGAATAAACAACAGAATAGACGAATAAAATAGCAAGGAAATCCAGACAGTCTGGAAGGGAATCCCACACACTGACATGACGCATCATGCAGACAGTCTGTGGACAATTCAGCCTCCGTCATGGAACAATGGCACCACCCGTAGTCACCAAACACTCCACAAGCGTCGCCACTGGGTCGATAATTCTGAAGTAGTGCTCACGCCATGACATGACGTATCAAGTAGGTAGTCTGTAAATTACTCTCACACCGCCAATCTGATGGCCCTCATACTCGTATTTTTCTCTTACTTTCGTCACATCTCCATTATATATCTAGTTCTTAATTTATTTGAATCATGAATAAAATCAATCTCCTAGAGTTAGCACTTCCTCTATATCGGACTTAACCATTAATTCAACAACATGACCCAAACATGGTCTTTTCTTTTCAATATCTCATCTCAAAAATATTTTTCAATGCCGGTATAAGGCTTATCTAGCCTCTAGATTTCAATTCTATTTCATGTTCATAGCATTTGTGTATTCATATTCATAAGACCTTTCATAATTTATCATGATATTTGATTTCACTTTCATGTACAATTTCATGCATAGAAATAAATTCATTTGTCACATTCTTAATTCATTCTTTCAACATAATTCTCTTATTCTCATTTTATCAATACTAAATCTAAAATTCACATATACAATTTTTTTCCGTTATCAAATCTCTTTTCAAAACTCTTTTAAACAATACATTTATTTTTCTTTATCCAAAGACATTTAAAACTTGAAAACCATTAGTCAGGGCAGTCAACTGTTAAAGTATAGACGGTCGACTGTTCTGTGAGGATTTAAAACTCGAAAAAACAAATAGTCAGGGCAGTCGATTGTTAAAATATAGTCGATCGACTGTTCTGTAACGATTTAAAACTTGGAAACCAATGATCAGGGCAGTCAACTGTTAAAATATAGTCGGTCGACTGTTTTACAACGATTTAAAACTCGAAAACTAATAATTAGGGCAGTCGACTGTTAAAGTATAGTCAGTCGACTGTTCTGCAACGGTTTAAAACTCGAAAACTAATAATCAGGGCAATCGACTGTTAAAGTATAGTCAGTCGACTGTTCTGTAACTAAAATCCGAAATTTACAACCGACGGTCGACTGTCGACTCTAGTTCGGTCGACTGTCGATTGCACCAGGATGCAATTTAAAGTAGATCATGGATATATTTTTGACATTCGAGAACAAAAATCACATTTTTTGCTTTATTCATAATCGAAGTTTCCACAAAATTACTTTTTCTCTTTATTAATAAAAATCTATTCTTTTAAATAAATTAGTCCTAATTCACAAAATGTTCGTTTCTCTTTTTCCAACAAAACAAACTTGCAAATTTGGGTTTTTTAGTACTAATCTCAATAACAATAAACATGTATAATTTATTAATCAGTTCTACTTTCATAGCATGAAGGTTTTCCATAATTAACATTTATCCACAAACACATTTCTTCACATTGTATTTTTCCCACATACATGAACATCTTAATATAGAGATTCATACTTTCTTAATTAACATACTAATGCACTATCAAGTTATCACGACAACATTTCTATTCACATCATTCAATCAATTTTTTTAATGATTTCATGCAATTCCACATGGGTTCACTTTCTCCTTAATCATGGTAACTAATCATAAAGCAATGTTCTCTTATTTATTCTAACATGATCACAAACCCAAACCTAGCTTGGTAACTAGTTAGAAGTTTGAGAAAATTGCCCACCTATTTTGAAGAAAATAAGTACAAAGTTCCTAGGAATCTCCTTGAACAAAGAGAGAGCCATCTCCTTCTAGATCGTGCCACCAAAAATGCGCCTTCTCCTCCTAGACTTGATGAACCCGAGCCTTCCTTGTTCTTGATGAATCGCCGGCCTCAAATGGGGATGAACACACACACAAAAGCACACAACTCAATCTTTTTCTCACTCTCTCTCAATCTTTTAACTTACTAATTTGTCTCTTCTTTTCTTTCTTTCTTTCAATCTTTTAGGTGTAAGCATGAGTAGGGTGGGGGGGGGAGGGGTATTTATACAAATTTTGAGTGTAAATGAAAGGCTAGGATTAGTCCGAATGGTTAGGGATCGAGGGCTATGATGAATAGGGAATTGTAGTAACTACCCATGATGAGATAACCAACTCATCACTACACCCATCTCTCCCTCTCTCTTGGTACAATCCGGCCACCTATAGGTGCTCTATGCACGTGCTAGTGCAATGCACATGCTACACTAGTACCCATAGTTGTTAGTTTGTTCAAGTGAATTAATTAATTGTCTATTAAACTTGTCTACACTACAAGTTAAGTTAATTAAAAGGGGAATTTAGTTAATGGGCTCACTAATGGGCCAATAAACCGTGGGCTCTAATTGATAAATTAATTTAATTAATTAAATTGGGCTAGAAAGAGACAATTTGGTCTAGGATTTTAATTAGGCTTTCTAGATTAAAAGAGAAAAATAAGATCAAAATGTTCATGAGAATATTTTAGAGAAATAAGTGCATAAATTTGCACGTGCAGAACACGTGGAAATAAACAAACTCTTATTTAATTAATATTTGAAAATCTAGGATGTTATAGGGTACCCTGCAGTCCTTGCGCATATGACCCACCTTGTGACAGAAATAACAAATCTGACCTGACCTTGGAGCAGCAGGTGGATAAGGAATGCCCTGACAGGAAGGGGCGGAGCTGGCCTCCTAATAGGCCCAACAGAAGGTTTAGCAGCAGTAGAACAATGAATAGCACGCTTCCTTGTACTGGTCTGTTCCTGAATTCTTGCAGCATCCAGGATATCAGCATATGAGCGAAGTCGCAAGGTAGCAATACGATATCTGTCTTCGTTATTTGCCACCATAACATTAGCAAAATGACTTAGTTGGGTGAATTCTGCAGCGTACTCGTCCACGGTACGATTCCTCTGATTCAAGATCGTGTTTAGTTTAACGTCGATACTTTATGAAATAACAACGAAAAAGAATAATTAAACGCTATTTGACGAACCAGAGTTAATGAGACAAACTGTCGTTCCATTTCATTCTTGGTGACATTAGGGAAGAATTTTGTGAGGAAGCTCTCAGTGAAAGCAGCCCAGGGAATGGGTCGGCCCAATCGCTCAGCTTCAGTATGCCACCAGATGTGGGCAAGGTCAACAAGTTGGATGCTCACTACATCCAAACGATCCACATCTGCTATACGTGTTGCGGTCAACAACTGTTCAGTCCTGATAAGTCATTGATCGACTTCAACTGGACCTTCAGTGCCCGAGAACTTGTCTGGATGGAGCCTCATGAAATCTGCCACATTACCAGGTCTCGATGGCAGCAATGCAGAAGCAGGCACAACGGGTTCTTGTAAGCAGCTTCACAAGCCATTCTCAACTGTTCATTATGTTCCCGTTGCATCCGCATCATTAGTTTGTTGTGCTCAAGCTGCATTTGCATTAGCTGTGCAACAGTGGGCTTATCAGACTGATTATCCCTAGCACGAGAAAAAGAAGCACATTTTCTAGCCATGGTCTGCAATAAAAATCAAACAGTTAGCGTACAGATCATAAGTTGGATATCAATTGTTCATGTAATCTCTGTATTGCACATACTGTTGAGTCAAACCGGTTAAAATCCAAACCAGATTAATATATCAATCAAAGCAAGACTTCCTTTCGTTAGTCACGTTTGACTGATATATATTATCTAAATCCGGGCTCTAATACCACTAAAAACCTTATCACGCTCTGCTTCCCAAAAATACGGAATACGATTACATGATATTGGCCCAGCGAATGACTAACGTCACCCATAAGCTGTTTATCATATTAACTCAACAATATAATCAATACAGAATAATTGTGCAAGTAATAATAATAATCCTTGAAATGAAGCAATACAAAATCTCCAAGTACAATAATAATCCAACATCTGAAAACAATAATAAAATCAGGGACATAAGCCCAATACGATAATAAATCCCAACACAATAGTAACAAGTCTCAATACAATAAGTTCATTAAAAATAACATTCAATTATAAAGCAGTAGTTCTTTAGAAAGTTTGTTCTCCAATCCCAGCAGACAATTTTCCTTCATTACCTATGTATACTTCATCTAAAAAGAGAAAAAAAATTATTCTTAGAGCAAGTCATGGACAACAAGTAGAGAAAGCAAAGAACAATGGAATAACGGTATAACAATGAATTCAATGGATCAATAAGAATCAATAACATGAGACGATAATCAATAATCAATATCACGGTAATCGATACAATGGTGTAAAATGATTTAATATTCGGTGACAATATTCAATGGTCAATATCAATAACACTTAGTAAATATTCGGTATCAATAGGAACAATGATGTACAATATGCAATGTCGGTGATGTGTCAATCCTTATATTTATTAATTATTTTAATCCTAACTAATACACGTACTACTGTGTCCCATATGTTTCATACCACAGGTACGATGCATACATACAATTTCGTTTAGACTTAAGTGGTGTACTCCGTAGATCATGTACTTGACAACGGTAAATACTATTCACCTTTCGGTGCACGGTATGGTCTTCAGCAACGATAAAGTACACGATAAATTGGGTTACCATTGTAAGCCACAATCACACGATAAAATAATAGCCGGAACATTATTTAGGGAACCACGGGACCCTCCTCCAAGTACAGTATCTACTTTGTTCACTACTTAAATCACCCTTTAAACCTCGGCTTGTTAATTATTTTATTAATGCAACAATACAATATGCAATTAAGGGACACTTCGAAGATAATAGTATCAGTAGGGGAACAATAGCTTGGTAACATGGAATAGGACAATTAGAATGGTGACAATAACTCATTAGGATCATGCAATGCAACATACATACATTAATTCATGCAACATTACGATATAGGATTAATTAAACTATCAAAAACTGGAATATAAAATTCTGGACAACAAGAGTAGTCTGTACAAAAATGTAGTTTCCTGCTGTTTCAGAAATAAAAAACTGAAAACAAACTAGACTTCCACATGTTTCCAACGCATATTTAAAGTTCAAAATTCGATAACAGTAGCTAGGTGAAATACATTATTCTTTACAGATTTCATGTTCAGGTAAAAAATCGATGCCATGTTGTTATAATTTTACAATCAGCAAAAACTCAATAATAAATTCTTTAAAAATATTTTCTAAACTCCTAAACATGTTAAGAAACAATCTGAAAATTTTCAGAGTAAAGTTTTATCATTTGATCAGCTTTTTAACTGTTTAAACATGAAATGTACAAGAATCTAGAAATCTGAAAGTAAAAACACAGCTGTAGTAAAACGGGCATAAGTTTTGCTATACAACTCGAAATTCAAAAATTCAAGATGTTATGGAAACTAGAAAGTTAAAGCTACAATTCTTATTCAAGAAAGTAATTTATTTTAAGATCATTTACTGGGTCGAAAATAGCAGTCAACATACAACCAGCAAGCAATATAAAGGTTTTGGGTATTTTCCATTGAATAAGTTAATTGAACACTATGGGTATCAATTCAAATAGTTGATAAACTTCTCAATCAGCATGAAGGGTATAAAAATATGGTAAATAAGATTAAGAACGTATACATACATCAATTTATCATCAGTCAACCATCAATCAATCAAACAACATACAATCTAGCAACTCTCTACAATAATTTATTTGTGTGATAATTATATGATTAAAATTATTCTCAATTCTACATGAATGCATGAGATATTCAATCTTTAGAGTCAAAAGTGGCACGAGGTCAAGAATATTGGGGTTAGCTTGTGTAAACCCATAATAGACCCAACGAAAGAGATGAACAATGTATAATATGATAAACGAAGGGATCTACTTGCAAGAGTTTCAACAAAAGTTGAATTTGATTCAATTAACAATTCAAGAGGATAGTGATTTGCCTTATAGATAGTGAAAACGAATACCAAGAATAGCGGGATAAGGATCCTGAAGCAACGAACCCACGAACTAGCATAAATTAGCACGTGTAATATACGTGCAATAAAATCCAAGCAAAATTGGCAACAAAGAGGACTTAGCAACTGCAGCGACGAGATCAGCCACAACAGCAAGAAGGCAAAGGTTCGCTGGCGTCGCAGGCGGCGGCACGGCGGGGGAAGGGCGTCGCTGTGGTGGTTGTCAATCGGAAGGGAGGAACGGTGTCGGGGTGTGCTGTTGACGACGAGGAGCAGGACAGGGAGATCGGGGTGGGTGCCTGGCCGTCGAGGGAAGGTGGGCAGTGCTACTGGAGGCGTCGACGGGGAGTGTCGACGAGGAGGGCGGCCGGACATGGCCGGAGAAGAAGGCAATGGATGGGTTCGATGGTTTCGGCGGGAAACGACAGGGAGAGAGAGAACGAGAGGAGAGAGGAGAGAATAAGCGGCTAGGGTTTCAATTTGCACAATTTTTAGGGTTTTCGATAGATTTGTATTTGTATGGTACAATTAGGGTGTTGGGTTAGCGATTTAGGATCCAATAATAGCGGTTTTTGGTCAAGAACAATTGAAATTGGGTTTTAGGGTTCAATAAGAGATGAGTTTAAAATAGTAGGGTTCAAATAAAAATTCCCGCAATTAAATAGAAGAAAATAGGATCAACAAAAATAACTCAATCACAGAGAACGAAGAATTTCATGAACAAGATTTAATAAAAAAAAAATCAAGAAATAAAATAGAGTATTTAATTCGATTACAATTAAAATATTACAAAAAGGAAAAAAATGAAAATAGCGGAAACAATAGTTACAGTACTTTGTGTGTTTGGTGTGATCATGTATTTATTTGGTGGTTTATTCATCGTGCCACATAACTCAACAAGATTCCAAGGGCATAAATTCTTAACAGTTCACACGTTTATGCACCTATGTTTAGATTTGTGCCCAATATTAACCGTAAGTTCGTGCATCTATTAACAATCTATGCACTTGACCCAAACCAGTGCATCTATTAACAATCTATGCACTTGACCCAAACCAATGTCCATTCTTAGATTCGTTCACACATTTGGTAATTCATGCAAGTTTAAATTTTCAAATGCATCGACGTGATCGAAACCAGGGGATGTTCATAGAATTGTTCATTTGTAACCACTTGACCCTAAAGTTGCTTGAGAAATAACAGACTTGGACTAACTAGCCAACAATTGTTAAGGACCTCAGCTCACTACCATTGCACACACTCTTTTTTCTCTATCATTGCACTCTTTTTTCTCTAATGAAACGTGATGACTTTTGTCGCATCCAATTGTCATGAGGTATATATAGGCCCCAATGTTTCTTCATGAAATGAGACTTGCATGAATTAAGTAGGTGCCTGGTATAATTAGGGCCCCAATGTTTCTTCATGAAATGAGACTTGCATGAATTAAGTAGGTGCCTGGTATAATTAGGGCACAGAACAGCTAGCCACTTTGTGTCAGTAGACATAATTATTCATAATTCATAATTCAAATTAATAGGAGTACTCCAACTCATGAACTTTAAACCAAACATTATGAATCCCTGGAGGCTCACCTAAACTTCCATGTTTTCAATTATATACAGAAACTACAAAATTAAGTACATAAAAAAAAAAACATGGCATAATTTTTAAAAACCTCACTTAACTATTGGAGGTACAACAGACAGTCTAATACCAATTTCCTAAAAAACGTTCTTCTTGCTTCGATTGAAGCGATTGATCAGCAAGAAGAGCTGGGCCCTCTTTCCGACTCAGCTCGTGCCGAAAGGCAGTCCTGTAAACAAGATTATGTCGACATCCTGCTTCAAGACCACGTTAAATGGGCTCAAAGAGCCAGGGTGCAATGGTTAAAGGAATGTGACGGTAACTCAGCGTTCTTTCACTCCTTTGCGTCGCACAGACAGCATTGTAATCATATCTCATTGATCTCCGACAATGATGTCGATCTTTGCTCCGATGCGGAGATCCATCGGTCGTTCCTGACTTTCTATAAAAATCTCATCGGCTCTCAAAAACAGCGAGAGATTACCCTAGATTGGCATCACCTTTACGGCCCCCCTTCTATCGATCTCTCCACTCTTGAGGCTCCTTTTTCTTTGGAGGAGATTAAAGCGGCGGTTTTCGCTCTAAAAAGTGATTCCGCTACAGGGCCTGATGGATTCCCTGCTTTCTTTTTTCAAAAGTTTTGGCATTGCCTTAAAGATGATCTTTTCCGTATGTTCTCGGAATTGCATCAAGGCGAATTCTCTTTTGACCGTATCAATTATGCGCACATTGTCCTCATTCCAAAAATTGCGGGCGCTAACACGATATCCAATTTTAGACCTATCAGTCTTATTAATACCTCCTTTAAAATTATCATGAAAGTTCTTTCTACGAGACTCAGTGAGGTTATGCCCTCCCTTATTGATCCTGCTCAATCGGGTTTCATCAAGAATCGCTTTATCCTAGATAGTGTTGCGTCGGCTCAAGAAATTATTTCTCATTGCCACTGATCAAATTCTAAAGGCATTCTCCCCAAATTAGATTTTCAAAAAGCCTATGACAACGTGAACTGAGATTTTCTTCTGGACATTTTGGTCCATAAGGGATTTGAGCCCAAATGGATTTCCTGGATTAAGTCTAGCCTGCTTTCTGGCACTTCATCCATTTTCATCAATGGCTCCGAAGGTAACAAATTTAAAATAAAACGGGGCCTTCGACAGGGCGATTCTCTTTCCTCTCTCCTATTCGCTCTGGTTGCAGACGTGTTTAGCAAACTACTGCGCAATGCGTGGGAAGCACACGCTATAGATGGTTTGGGAGAATCACGGTCTTTTCCCGGTGTTCTTTATCTGCAATACGCGGATGATACTATCATTTTTGCGAAGCCTAACCATCATTATTTCCGTAATCTTAAACTTCTCCTTTACTTATTCGTAATGGCTTTGGGCCTTTCCATCAATTTCCAAAAATCATATGTTCTTTGGCTGGGGGGTTCTCCCAACCGCCAGCTTGAGATCTCTAATTTCTTCAACTGTCCTATAGCATCATTTCCTATTACGTATTTAGGAGTGCCCCTTAGATGGGGCAAACTCCACAGAACTGATTGGATGCCCCTGGTGGATAAGGTGGAATCCAGACTGAACGTCTGGACAGGTAAGCTGCTCTCTAGAGGAGGCAGATTGGTCCTTCTCAATTCGGTGCTTTCCTCTATCCCCCTCTTTATGATGTCTTTCTACTTCGTCCCGTCCTGGGTTATTCAGAGAATTGACCAGATCCGGAGCAACTTTTTCTGGTCAGGTTCCCCCGTTCACCATCGGGGATCCCACCTTGCCAATTGGACCTTAGTTTGCTCTTCCAAGGAAGCAGGGGGCCTGGGAGTCCTTAATCTCCGTAACCATAATAGTGCTCTTTTAGGTAAATGGCTTTGGAAATTCCTCAAAAGCGATCATTTACCTTGGATACAAGTATCAAGGCTAATTTCTATCCAGATGGCCATTGGTGGGTATTCCCCAACCAGATCCATCGATTCGCTTCCCCTTTCTGGAAAGGCATTTAGATAGCTGTCGCCGCCTTCCAATGTGGCATCTCCCATGTCTGTTTTGACGGCTCCAAGCCCCTATTCTGGCATGACCTATGGATAGGTAATGTCATATTGGCCTCCTCCCTTCCGGCCCTCTACAGGTTGGCTGCCGCTCCGCACGCTACTGTAGCAGAATCTTTCAATATCATAAACTCTCATCGTGTTTGGATCGTTCCTTTCACTATTAGCCTTCCCCCTCATTTATCATCCCAGTACATCGCGCTTATGTCCTCTCTGAACAATTATGTATGGCACCCTAGGGAGGATTTTTCTTGGCGGTGGAACTCGGCAGGTGTCTTCTCGGTCAAATCTTTTTATCAATTTCTCAATTTTAGAGGCATTCGCTCTCCGTTCGCCGAGACCATTTGGCAATCTTGTGCCCCGCTCAAGGTCAAAATTGTGTCTTGGCTGGCTCTCAACAACAGACTTCTTACGGCCGAAGTTCTAAACAAAAGGAACCTAGCCTGGGGACAGAACTGTCCACTGTGCGCCGCTTCGTTTGAGGACGCCAACCACCTTTTCGTGGGATGCGATTTCTCGCGGCCGCTTTGGAAAATTTCTTCTCTAGCGTGGGAAATTTCCACCCTTCCAACTGATTTACATTCTTGTTGGTCCAGTCCTCCATCGAGCTTTAAATATCACCGCTCTTGGTTCCTTTCTGTTCATATCATCATCTGGATTCTCTGGATGGAAAGGAACAAAAGATTATTTAGGCAGTGCGCTTCCTCTTTCTACTCCATCATTGAAGAGTTTAATTTTCTTTTCAATTTTTGGTCCTCTTCCTTAAAGCAAGAGGCTAAAAATGAGCTTCACGGTACTAGATTGACCGAAGTGACTCATTGTCTTCGAATTTTACATGCTATATAATTTCTACTTTTCAATCCGCTTATGTATGTTCTTCTTTACTTGGTGCTTGCTCTGATTTTCTGATCTTTCTCTTCGCAGGAGTAATGCGGCTACGAGTGTTTCTTTTTGATTATTTTGGCTGCCTGATGCCAGGCTTCCCCATTTAGTGTGGTTAATTTTGTGTAACTGCTTTAGCTAGCAGTGGACTTATCTCTCTCCCTAATGTTATTGTGGATTCTGTCGAATGCCTCTCCTTGGTTTATTTTATGTCTATCTTCTGCTTTCCTTCCACTGTTGGTTTCGTCGCTTCGTTGGCTTCAGCCGAGGTGGCAATTATTTACAGGTTGACGGCTGCGATGTAGTGTCGTAATTCGTTTTCTTTTGTTGTTGGGTTTACCGCGGTATTGCTTCTCGATGGTATCCATCTCAGTTCTCCATTGAAGTACTACTATATTACTGTGCTCTGTTATTTTCTGGGATGTCTTTTAATCCCAGTTTTGGATGTAGCTGCGCTTGTTAATATATGCGGCCTGCTTACTTGTTAACCGCCTCTTTTTTGCTTTTTATTGTGGCTTGGTAGATAGTTTATATCTGGATTATCATTGTGGCTGTTTGTTTTTTCGATTTGGTGACTCTCGAGCTCTTGTGTTATGCCTGGGTCTATCTCGGGCTAGCCACTGATCGAAGCCACCGGCTCCCCTTCCCATGTTGTTACCTCCCTCTCTTGGTGTTCCTATTAACTGTGTTCAGCCTATTATCATTTGCTGCTTATTTTGAGGCGATCGGAATGCCTGCTCCGTTTTGTCTGGTTTAGCACCTGAGCGCTTAGTATCTGGCCGATGTCGTATGCCCCTCAATCGGCTGCGGTGCAAGTCTCATGTGTTGCGGCTGTTCGTGGCTGGTGTTCGTCCCTGGATCGGCCCGACCTTTATTTTTGTAAACTGATAGTTAGTTTTATTTCTGTTTACATCTTGTAAATCGTCTACTTTATTTGATGCTCCGGCTGTATTATCTTTTGATTAATATAATGAATTGCATGGCTGGAGCCTTCGGCTCTATCCGGTTCATCAAAAAAAACTATTGGCCAATAAAAAAAAAATTCACTCAACTATTTTTTTTTATATAAAAAAAACCTCCTTCAGTGTACGGTGTTTGATTCCCGCACGACACGTGACACTGACACGTGACACTTTTTTGGACCAAATTGCCCCTGTCAGAACCACACGCAGCCTCCGCTCTGTTCACTCACTTGTCCAAAATCAAGCTAAAATCATAAAGCCTAATCTTGTCAGAAAAATCATCCCCAAAATACAACCTAATCGATCTCAATCTGATCTCAATCTCCCCACTAAATCTCACAATCGGTTCTTGCAATGAAACAGGTTTTTCTTTTCTTTTTTTTTTAAAGAAAAGGTAGAGTAGGACCACCTTGTTTCATTAATAAGGAATTAATAAGACAAACTCAGAGTACTGAACCAAATATAAGATCCTACAAACATAACAAAAGTGTATAAACTCCACTCCAACTTGCAATAGAACAGTTGAGGGGGATTTATTTATACTGTGAAAAATGTTCAAGGAAAATGGCATTTTCGTCCCAAAAAAGTAACGTGGCGTGCACGTGACTAAAAATTCAGACGGAACTGTGATGTCGTTCATGGAGTGTATCTTGAGAACGGAGTTGAGGGAGGTTTAAAAGAAAAAAATGTAGTTCAGTGATTTTTTTTAATTGCCTAATAGTTGAGTGAAGTTTTTTTTTAAATTATGCCAAAAAACACAGACACAGGGACCCTTCCATTGAATGCATTTTGCATGCAAACAAGACCATAAGTTGAACATGAAGTGTTACAAATAATCTTTACAAAATTCTTTTTACAAAGAAAGATAGAGAGGCACAGGAAAACCGAGAAGGGAACAGAGAAGAGAAATCCGAAAGAAAAAGAAAAGGAAAATAAATTAAACAACTTACAATAAGCAAATGAAAAGTACAACTCCCAAGAAGCCGAGGCCTGTGTATCACACAGTGTCCTTAAAACAGATTTCGCCTCTCTCCGGTTGCTGGATTGAACGGAGGCGTCTGTCTCCCAGGATGCAACGGCTTGGAGCGATCCCGTAGGCACCACGTACCACTCCCGAACTGATCAGCAGCGTTTGAACCTATCACCTGACTTACCAACACAAGGACGGACGAACAGCACAGAAGAGAAGGAGAGAAAATGATATGGTTTTGTGCAGGGAAGAAAGTAAGGGGAAGGCCTCTATTTATAGAGCCTGGGTTAGACAAGGCATTAACAGCCTTCATTGTAACGGCAGACAAGGCATTAACAGCCTTCATTGTAACGGCAGACAAGGCATTAACAGCCTTTAACAGCCTTCACTGTAACGGCAGACAATGAATTGAATGCCTTCAGCTAACGGCAGACAAAATATTAAATACAGCACTGAAACGGCAGACAGAACCGTTTCTGCATTCATTTCAGCCGTTACAAAAAGAAAACTGTAGCAAAAAGTGGCTCTGCACGGGGTGGGATCAAATCGGTCCGGCATTCGTGTCCGCAGGTCGTGCGGGCGCACACAAGTCGCATGTAAACCGGTCCGTGATTTGCACCCCCCCCCCCTGCGCGCGCGAGAGAGAGCCTCTCTTCTAGCCATCTTACAATGCTTAGAAGGAGATTACTATATATCCTCTTCTATTTCCTTTGTTATTTCCGATGTGGGACTAAGTTCCCTTTAACCCATTTTCAAGAATGAAAACGTCTCACTTTGAGAGACAATTTCTCATTCACCCCTTAACCGATTTTAGCGAACCAATATATGATTTTGATCTACTCACGAAGGAGAACACAAATCAATCAAGATCTCTCAATAATTCATTGAGGATCTTACTCAAAAAATTGCTCAAAAATCGGTTCGAAAATAGTGTATAAAACACTCATTTTCTAACAATCCCCACATGAATGAAAATTGACGACCACAGACAGGACAGACTGACACGACAGACTGACACGACGGACTGACCCGACAGACTTGGTGATAGAATTCAACGATTGATTTCTGCATAGGATAGGTAGGTGTTACCCTTTGAACCTTCCCTTATGAAAATATGTTTACTTTACTAACTAAACAGTAGACGCGATGTCTTTGAACTGTTCTGCCATTTGTGTAAACGATGACATATCTCACACAGAAATCTTTCTAACGCTTTTTCAGTTCTCACTGTTATGTTCGTTTTGGCCATGAACATACGCCTGGTTCTGCAAGATTTTAACAGGAATATTGCCCTATATTATTCCCTTGGAAGCGGCCCTTCTTCCATCTTACATAGGTGATTTCTTACTTAAGAGTAACCCGCATTACTCTGCTCGGATATCCGACGCATAAGAATCATTAAAAGCCTAGCTTAACCTGTTACCTTGCGGGCATCACTGTTTCATCATGGGAATGGACATGGAAAATCCCCACAGTGATCTAACTTGGTCTTTACAATTTAGTTGTCCCTTTGAACCTAGATCTTGGGATCTCCAGTCAACTAGGTTGGGTTTCCATTGTATCGACTTATTCTTTCATGGGCTTTAGTCCCATTCCCCTCGATGATTTATCAACTAACTCTCTGTTTAACCCTTTGGTTAGTGGATCCGCAATGTTATCTTTTGACTTTACATAGTCCACAGAGATAACCCCAGTAGAGAGTAGTTGTCTAATGGTATTATGTCTTCGACGAATATGTCTAGATTTACCATTATACATATTGCTCTGTGCTCTACAAATTGCAGATTGACTATCTGAATGTATGCAGATTGGAGGCACAGGCTTCGTCCACCTTGGAATATCTTCAAGGAAGTGGCGTAACCATTCAGCCTCTTCCCCACATTTGTCTAATGCGATAAATTCTGATTCCATCGTGGATTTAGCGATCACTGTTTGTTTCGAGGATTTCCAAGAAACTGCTGCACCACCTAGTGTAAACACATAGCCACTAGTGGATTTTGAATTATCACTCGATATCCAGTTCGCATCACTGTATCCTTCAAGTACAGCCGGATATCTCGTATAGTGCAGCCCGTAGTTACGAGTAAAACGCAAGTACTTCAGTACTCTTATAATTGCTTGCCAATGCTCGCTTCCAGGATTACTCGTGTATCTGCTTAGTTTACTTACTGCATAGGCTATGTCTGGTCTTGTACAACTCATTAAGTACATTAGACTGCCTATGATTCTAGAGTATTCTACTTGAGAAATACTCTCCCCTTTATTCTTGGATAAGTGTAAAGTTAGATCTATTGGAGTTCCCGCAATTCCAGAATTATCTTTATCAAATTTTCCAAGAATATTGTCAACATAATGTGACTGGCTTAAAATAAGCTCGTCTGATGTTCTTGTGATTTTAATTCCCAATATAACATCAGCTAGTCCCATGTCTTTCATGTCAAACCTCGAGTTTAACATGTTTTTAACAGATTTAATTATCTGATCATTGCTTCCAATAATAAGCATGTCATCTACATACAAACATATAATGACATATCCATCTTCTGTGTCTTTGATATATACACATTTGTCACATTCATTGATCTTGAAGCCATTTGTCATCATGACATTATCAAATTTTTCATGCCACTGTTTTGGAGCTTGTTTCAAGCCATATAATGACTTCACCAGTTTACACACTTTCTTTTCATGTCCTGGAGATGAAAAACCCTCAGGTTGTTCCATGTAGATTTCTTCATCTAAATCTCCATTAAGAAAAGCTGTTTTTACATCCATTTGATGTACTTCAAGATTGCGTAGAGCTGCTACGGCAAGTACCATCCTAATGGAATTTATTCTCGTCACAGGAGAATATGTATCAAAGTAATCAAGACCTTCTTTTTGTTTATAACCTTTAATTACAAGTCTTGCCTTGTATTTATCAATTGATCCATCAGGTTTTATTTTTCTCTTGAAGATCCACTTGGAACCCAAAGGTTTACTACCTGGTGGAAGATCCACTAGTTCCCAAGTATGGTTTTGCAAGATAGAATCAATTTCACTCTTGATGGCTTCTTTCCATTGAGGACCATCACTAGAGTTCACTGCTTCCTTGAAGGTTTGGGGTTCTTCTTCAAGCATAAAAGTCAAGAAATCCGGACCAAAAGATTTTTCCGTTCTTGTTCTTTTACTGCGTCGAGGTTCCTCCTTGACTTCTTCATTTTGGTTTTCACTATCTTCACTGATAGTCTCATGTGTTCGTTTGGAGGAACTTGCTTCCTCCTTTGACTTACATGGAAATACATCTTCAAAGAACGATGCATTTCTAGATTCCATTATCGTGTTCTTTGATATCTCAGTGATATCGGATTTGTATACCAAGAACCGATAGGCACTACTGTTAAGTGCATAACCAATGAAAATACAATCAACTGTTTTTGGTCCTATTTTCATTTTCTTAGGTGGGGTTACTACCACCTTGGCAAGACATCCCCACATTCGCAAGTAATTGTAGGATGGCTTTCTTCCTTTCCATAATTCATATGGAGTTTTATCTTCTTTCCTTTTGGGCACCTTATTCAAAAGGTAGTTAGCTGAAAGAATAGCTTCTCCCCACAAGTTTGGTGGTAAACCAGAACTTATTAACATCGCATTCATCATTTCTTTCAATGTACGATTCTTTCTCTCAGCAACACCGTTGGACTGAGGAGAATAAGGCGCTGTGGTTTCATGTATAATCCCATGCTTAGCACATGTGTCAGCAAATGGCGATTCATACTCTCCACCTCGGTCGCTTCTTAGCGCCTTAATTTTCTTATTGAGTTGATTTTCAACCTCATTTTTATAGAGAACAAATTTCTCTATAGCTTCATCTTTGCTTTTAAGCAAGTATACATAGCAATATTTTGTGCTATCATCTATGAAGGTAATAAAATATTTATTACCACCTCTTGTTTGTATCATTTTCAAATCACAAATATCAGTGTGAATTAGATCAAGTGGTTCGGTGTTTCTTTCAACACTTTTAAATGATGATCTTGTTAGTTTTGCCTCAACACAAGTTTCACATTTGTGTTTGGAATCAATTTGGAACGTTGGTATGTGATTCAAGTTAATTAGTCTTCGCAAAGTATCATAATTAACATGTCCTAGTCTACCATGCCATAAATTGGAAGACTCAAGCAAATAAGTAGAAGAGCTAGCTTTATTCATATTATTGACCATGGTCATTACATTGAGTTTGAACATTCCACCACTCATATATCCTCTACCAACATACATTCCACTTTTAGACAAAACAAATTTGTTTGACTCGAACACTAAACGAAAATCGTGGTTGTTAAGCAACGAACCAGATACCAGGTTCTTACGGATTTCAGGAACATATGCAACATTGTTCAGAGTCAGTTCCTTTCCAGAAGTCATCTTCAAGATCACCTTGCCTTGGCCCTTTATTTCTGATGTAGCCGAGTTCCCCATAAACATTTTCTCCCCATTCTCTAATGGTTCGAAAGTGGAGAACATACTTCTATTGGAGCACACATGTCGAGTAGCTCCAGTGTCAATCCACCATTCCTTCGGATTTGAACCTAACATATTCACTTCTGATATCACAGCTGAGAGGTTGATATCGGAGACATCTTGAGCAATTCCTTGAACCAAGTTTGCTTCTCTGTTCCTGTTCCTCTTGGGAAGTCTGCATTCAGTGGACTTGTGACCCATTTTGTCACAATTGAAGCACTTGCCTTGAAACTTCGGCTTCTTGGAGATTCCTCCCTTAGGCCCCAACTTCGGACCCTTGTTGTTGTGCTTGTTGGAACGTTGTTTATGTTCCATTACATTTGCCTTTGCTGCATGGCTGATGAGTCCAACTTTTTCAGATCCCCTATTGTCTTCTTCAATACGAAGCCTGACAATGAGATCTTCAATGCCCATTTCTTTTCGCTTATGCTTTAGGTAATTCTTAAAGTCTTTCCAACCTTGTGGTAATTTTTCAATTATACAAGCCACTTGGAAACTTTCACTTAAGTTCATACCTTCAGCATGAATCTCATGCAAGATTAGTTGTAGTTCTTGAACTTGACTGATTACTGTTTTAGAATCTACCATTTTATAGTCTAGGAAGCGGCCCACAATGAATTTCTTGGCGCCGGCATCCTCAGTTTTATATTTATGTTCTAGTGATTCCCAAAGTTCTTTAGCTGTTCTTTTGTCAATGTAAACATTATACAAAGAGTCGGCTAATCCGTTCATTATGTAATTTCTACACAAGTAATCAGCATTTTTCCAAGCATCCACAGCGGCAATGACTTGGTTATCCTGCTCATCTTTCTTAAGATCTGGAGCATCTTCGTTCAAGAACCTTGCAAGATTCAGTGTGGTCAGATAGAACATCATCTTCTGTTGCCACCTCTTAAAGTTCTGCCCGTTGAACTTCTCAGGTTTCTCCCCATGGGAGACTGAGACAGGTACAACGGTGGGCATTGGCACTCGTGCCGCAGCAGCAATCGGTTCTTGTGTTGTATCAACAACCGGCACATAGACCGTTTCAGATACAACAGCATTGTCCAATGCAGTAGTCATCGTGAATCTGAAATTTACACAACACGAGTGTAAGTTTTCCAGATAAAAGAAATAAAAGAAAAACCGTGCCTCAAAATCGAAAATGAAATAAATCGAAAATCTGTTTTAAGTTTGTTACAAATAATCTTTACAAAATTCTTTTTACAAAGAAAGATAGAGAGGCACAGGAAAACCGAGAAGGGAACAGAGAAGAGAAATCCGAAAGAAAAAGAAAAGGAAAATAAATTAAACAACTTACAATAAGCAAATGAAAAGTACAACTCCCAAGAAGCCGAGGCCTGTGTATCACACAGTGTCCTTAAAACAGATTTCGCCTCTCTCCGGTTGCTGGATTGAACGGAGGCGTCTGTCTCCCAGGATGCAACGGCTTGGAGCGATCCCGTAGGCACCACGTACCACTCCCGAACTGATCAGCAGCGTTTGAACCTATCACCTGACTTACCAACACAAGGACGGACGAACAGCACAGAAGAGAAGGAGAGAAAATGATATGGTTTTGTGCAGGGAAGAAAGTAAGGGGAAGGCCTCTATTTATAGAGCCTGGGTTAGACAAGGCATTAACAGCCTTCATTGTAACGGCAGACAAGGCATTAACAGCCTTCATTGTAACGGCAGACAAGGCATTAACAGCCTTTAACAGCCTTCACTGTAACGGCAGACAATGAATTGAATGCCTTCAGCGTAACGGCAGACAAAATATTAAATACAGCACTGAAACGGCAGACAGAACCGTTTCTGCATTCATTTCAGCCGTTACAAAAAGAAAACTGTAGCAAAAAGTGGCTCTGCACGGGGTGGGATCAAATCGGTCCGGCATTCGTGCGGGCGCACACAAGTCGCATGTAAACCGGTCCGTGATTTGCACCCCCCCCCCCCCTGCGCGCGCGAGAGAGAGCCTCTCTTCTAGCCATCTTACAATGCTTAGAAGGAGATTACTATATATCCTCTTCTATTTCCTTTGTTATTTCCGATGTGGGACTAAGTTCCCTTTAACCCATTTTCAAGAATGAAAACGTCTCACTTTGAGAGACAATTTCTCATTCACCCCTTAACCGATTTTAGCGAACCAATATATGATTTTGATCTACTCACGAAGGAGAACACAAATCAATCAAGATCTCTCAATAATTCATTGAGGATCTTACTCAAAAAATTGCTCAAAAATCGGTTCGAAAATAGTGTATAAAACACTCATTTTCTAACATGAAGACTTTGATATATGGAGACAAGTTCTGAAGGTTGATTTTCCTTCATCTTAGGATCGAATACAAGTGTTCAATTCCTTTGGATTCTTGAACCTTTTCATTTGTTCCCTAGCTACTAGGTCAGAAGTGAAATTCCCCTCTAACAAAAAAGGCATAGATGTCATAAGCTAAGAACAAAAACTACATACAAATGAATCGCTTGGCATGTTTACTTAAGAATTTCTCTTGATAGAAATAAAGTCCAAAAGACTAGAAAGGAGAAAGGTAGAGTGTTAAGACTAGCTGCAATAGCTTTCTTCAGTCTTTATTGGCCAAAATTGGAAATGCTGGTCAATACTTCGTGGAAACTAAAGTGATCAAATTCTAAACATGAGGGAATACTTGATCACTAAGGATTAGCTGAAGTAGATATGATGAGATCCTGAAATCAGGACTTAGTGCGTTTGTGACACGACTTCGAAGTTGATGTATTTAAAAGAAAATAAGACTTCAAAATTTATTTGGGACCTTTCAACTGAACTTGATTTTCTTTATGTTCTTGTCGCCTCCAAATCAGTTATCTTTTACGTTGTTTTTTGAATAGGACAGAACCACACTCACTCTAACTGTAATCAACACAGGGGTTTTCCAGGCATTTTTTTAATCTATCTCGGTTTTTATAAATGTCGGGATAGATAACAACGGCGTTTTCAAAAAACTACCAAAAGTGCTGGGATACCCCGCGCTGGAAAAAAAATAGTCTATCTAGGCATTTACGAAAGCGCTAGGATATACAAAAAAAATGTCGGGATAGTGTATCCATTTAAACTTTGCGTAACCCATATCCCAACGGTTTTTCAATAAATGCCGGGATGGGAATAACCTTATCCCAGTGTTTTCAAATAAAAAGACCGGGATGGGTATACCCCTTGTTAGAAAATGAGTGTTTTATACACCATTTACGAATCGATTTTTGAACAACTTTTTGAGTAAGATCCTCAATGAATTATTGAGAGATCTTGATTGATTTGTGTTCTCCTTCATGAGTAGATCAAAATCATATATTGGTTTGCTAAAATCGGTTAAGGGGTGAATGAGAAATTGTCTCTCAAAGTGAGTAGTTTTCATTCTTGAAATGGGTTAAGGGAACATAGTCCCACATCGGAAAAATCAAAGGAAATAGAAAAGGATATATAGCAACCTCCTTCTTATCATTGTAAGATAGCTAGAAGAGAGGCTCTCTCTCGTTCGCGCAGGGGGGGTGCAAATCTCGGACCGGATTACATGCAACTTGTGTGCGCCCGCACGACCTGCAGACACGATTGCCGGACCAACTTGACCCCACCCCGTGCAGAGCCACCTTTTACTACAGTTTTGATTTTTCTTTTCTTTGCCTCCCCTCTACTTTCTTCCCTGCACAACAGATCTTCTTTCTCTCCTTCTCTGGGTACTGTTCGGTTCTTCTTTTCTGATTTTTATTGGTAAGTCGGTGATAGGGTTCAAGCGCTGCTACTCAGTTCGGGAGTACTACGTGGTGCCTACGTAATCTCTCCGGTCGTTGTTACCTGGGAGACAGACGCCTTAGTTCATTCCAGCAACCGGAAGAGGCGAAATTATTTTAAGGATGCTGTGTGACAGACAGGCCTCGACTTCTCAAAATTGCAATATGAGATTACTTCTTATAAGTTGTTCATTTAATTTTTTCTTTTCTTTTCTTTCGGTTTTTCCTTCTCTTCTGTTCCCTTTTCAGTTTTCTGTGCCTCTCAATCCTTCTATTGTAAAAAGGAATTTTGTAAAGAATATTTGTAACACCCCTATCCCGGTGTTTGCCAATAAAAATGTCATAATAGGGAATTTAAAGAAGAAAAAAAAAGAATTAACGCCTCTCTCGACATTTTTGAAAATGCCAAGATAAACATTATTTTTTCCCTCTCTTTTTAAATTTATCTAACCAAAATGTAATTCAATTCATAATCATTTCCAACAATTCATTCCAACAATCTTCCACAAATCCACGAATCAACTATAATACTCAATTCATTCCAACATGAACAACCACAATAAGCATAATCTATATAATAAATTACAAAGAAAGCTATCAAGTGGCTTTCATTCAATCTTTCCTAAAACCAATGGCCTAGATTGATTCTTACAAAACATATTTTTCCGCCCAAAATTTCAAACTCTAAAATTAAATTTTTCCCCCAAAACTAAAAAACTCATTACTTTATTACTATCTCTCTCTTCTCTCTTCAATTTTTCATGTTTTTCTCTTTCTCTCTCTCTCCCTCTCTCTCTCCCATTCTTTCTTTATTTACTTACAAACTTGCAAATTTGATTTTAAGATTTCAGGTTTGTAAAATTTTCAGAATTTTTATATTTTTTTATTGCACATATTATATTGAAAATAGCAAATATCTCTTCAACAGTTAAATTTCATCATTTTCCATCCTTAAAATTCTAAGAAGTTGGATTTTACACACTCATTTATAATTATTTTTCAACATATACTAATAGAAACATGGACTTTTATTTACAACTAATTATTGTCATACTATTCAAACTTGAACTATATAATTGTTGTTTCACTGTTTACAGGGCTTTTCGTATATTGTATCGTTCCAAAGACGTGCCGTAGGCACGTGCCCACAGGCAAATCTAGTATATATTCAAACTCCAATAATAAGTATAATAAGTTTTACAAAAGCTTAAGTTTCAATATATTACAGTTACATAAATCAAGAAAAAATACTAGTCTGTTACAAACTACCATGTACGCCTTCTACACCACAATTTCTTCCATGCTGATCAAAAGTTTCATTTCCATCTTGCCTTGGTGGATTAGCATGACTTGAAACCGATGACACAAAATTGGCCTAAATTAGTCAACATGAATAATAACAAAAAAATTCGAAATTTTTTCTCAACATGAACAATTAACCAACATTCATACTCCTATTGCATATAACTTTTCTCAAATATCGGAGTTACGGTCCTTTTTTTATTAGTTGAAAGTGATACGGAGTCATATCATACAAAGAATGAGTCAAAATTCAGTTATACAAGTTGGATTAACTCACAAATGATGTTTCCTAATTTTGAGCAAAGTTTCGTATTTTTGGAACGCATTTGTTAAGATTTCACTTGTGTAACTCCAATTCAGTATAAAGCATCAAATCCAAATCTAGTTATCACAACTTCAATCCTCAAGACATGATCTTTTAATTCATTAGTCCTTCTCACAATTTCCTCAACTCAAATCACCATCTTTAACTCATGAAAACAAGATTTAACATTAACACGACCAAGTCGCATTCATCCAACTCACCAATAGTCAAAAATCCCATCTTTAATCTATTTATGCATAACATTCACCATATCCAATCAAATCAGCAATAATCCAAAGAAGTAGCCTACTCATGATTTATATTAGGTTATTTAACAATCTCAAATCATTCACATGCAAATTCTACTCATTAATAACTTAGGGTTTCATAAAAGATCCAATTTTAGTACATCAATTCATCCAATCCATCATATATATATTCATACCAAAATCCTAGCAGGCTTTCTAGTAGATGAAACACCACATACATTGAAAGAACAAAACAAAACAATTACATCACTCACCTTGTTGAAAGAATCGAACGAAGAAGAACAGAAAGTAAGAAAAGCCCCTCACCTTAGCAAGAAATCCAAAATCTTCTCTTTAGAACTCCAAAATAATAAGAAATAAGAAATCCTCTGTGTTGTGCAGCAAGACGACGGCTGCACTACACCCTAAATAGACCGGGATTAAAGATTCTAGGGTTTTTGAATACATTTGCAAAATACTCCCTTTCAAATATACCTTTACATAAATAGATTCCCACACTAGGGAATTAGTTAAAACCAATTTAATTGGGTTCAAAATCAAAAGATCCTCCATTGGCATCAGCCGGCACTGTAGGGAAAACCCAGAAATTAATTTTGCAATTTCATCCCTTCAAATAGCAATTTTGCAAAAAGATCATCTTTTATCAAAACATGTAAAATATATCAAATGTGTTGAAACGAAAGGTAAACTTTTTACTCTTGAATTGACTAGGTATTATTATTTTATTTTTTTGAGGAAAAGGTGGAGTCTAGCCACCCTGTTTCATTAATAAGAGATTAATAAAACAAACTCAGCGTACTGAGCTATTGGCTAGGTTCTATTTCCAGCCCAAAAATCCGAAAATTTGGAGTTTCTCCCCCATTTGGTAATTTTGCATAAAAGTCCTTCTTTTTAAAATATTTGCAAATGGGTCCAACTATTGTCAAAATAATCTAGAAAAATCACAAATAATCTCAAATAATAACTAATGAGTTTCGCCAAAATAATTTTGGCTGTAGAACCTCCCGAGAAAATATTTGCACGTGTTCTGCACGTGTAAGACGATAAATTTTTAGATAAATATTTATTAAATCACCAAAAACCATTTTAACTCATTTAATATTCTCAAAACAATATTTTAAAAAATACGGGGTACTACAAATAATCATGTATCAAACTTAAAGTAATCTTTTCTTCAATTTATTCACAAATAGATCAATGTCTTATTTTAACACATTCATGATTCACATATTCATTTACAATTCAAAATAGAACAATAATTCCATCCATGAACAAAAGATTCATCACTATAAATTTCATTAGCAATTTAAGCAATTCATATCTCAATTCACATCAAACATAAGTGTTCGTTTACACAAGGGAATTTCACAACTTGTAACATATTTTTCCTTCTTTTCAAAAATTAGGATCATTTACCCAATTGATAATTTTTGAGTCAAAAACTCATTTACTAATTCAAATCCCATTTTTTACTTTCTCAAAATATACAAGAAAATTTTATAACTATCTCTAATAATTTCCATTCCATTTTATATGAATAATAAAGTTTATTTCTCAAACTGTTTCATATAAAAAACTCAAATATATGAAAAAAAAACAAAAATATTCAAAAGGTGGCTCTGGGTTTCGAACCAGGGACCTGCCGACACACACAGCCAGTGCCAAAGCCCAAACCCAATAGCCACTAAGTCCGTTTGGACTTGTGTCAATAAATCGCAACCGAAACCCCTTTATATACAAAGTACAGGTTCGGAATTTAATTGAGTGAATCAAAATAAAATGTGACTATCAAGTTTCGAACCCAAGATCTTTTATAAGTAGTGCTCTGTGGTGCACTGGCTAACCTGTAAGTCCAAGTGTTATTTCGGTTTAGGAGTCGTATCAATATACTTTTGTTCATACTGTTTCAGAAATTGGTTTTTTTTCGCAAAACTCATTTTTCCAATGATCCAATATTTTAGAATATTGAAATAAACTTTTCTTTTGACTGAGATGAATTTTAAAATAACAACCAACAAGTTCAAATTTATTTTAAAATATACATCTCCATTTTCAAATAGTTTTTCTTTTCATTTTACATACTAATTTTTATTTTCTCAAAACTCGAATTTAAGAATCATGTTCATTAAAACTAGCTTATGTACTCGATCATACTAATTAAAATTTTGTAATAAAAACCAAACATGCCTCTTAATCATCCATGAAATCTCAAAGAAAATTCTTTTATGAATTTTTTTTATATTTTCAATATAACATGGCAACATACAATAGTTGACACATTTCATGGTAATAATTCAATTTATCTTTCTTTCTTTCTTCTTTCAACTTATCATGGTATCAAAGCATAGCATAAATTTAAAATAACACCACTTCTACAATTTTCTTACAAATCATATATTCGACACGTAAAAATTTACAAGCATACTAACATGATTCATAGTATTAATTCTCTTGTCAAAATCTTCTTTCTAATTATCATGGTGGCTCTTATCTACTTAATCACAACAAGATTATCTTCATTCATAGCATAATATACTAGCTTGGATTTTATCTACATATTTCACATCAAATTCAATTTATACTACTCATTTATAACTTTTTTTTTGTTGATCATATCTCATTTATAACTTTTAGCATGCATTCTCTACAATTAGATTGTAAGAAATCACCCACATCAGATCAATTCAATCTACATTACTAATGTCATACTCAGTCTATAAATTAGAAAGTACAGAGACCACCCACCTCTTATGGAGAATGAAATAACCAAAATTGGATAGACCACTTCTAGCTCCTAGCTCCAATAAGCAACTGCTTGTCCTTCACCTCCTAGCAAGAGCTCTCCAATGCACAAAAGTACTCTCTTTCTCTCTTTCTTTTTGCTCTCTTTCTTTTTGCTCTCTTTAATTTTGTTATTTTAGGTGTGAAATGTGAAGAAGAATGGGGGTGTATTTATAGTACAAAGTGAAGGGCTAAAGTGCAAATTTCTCCACCTAATAAATTACTCTACTTAATTTCCAACTCTTCATAATCCTAACTCCTATAACTCCCAACTTTTCATGATCCTAACTCTTCAAAAACTCAACCCCCCCACTCTTCCTATTCTAAACTCCCCAAACCGGTCACCAAGCACTCAGAAAAGCCCACGTGAGTTGCAACAGCACTTATTGCTGTTAACTCTCCATCAAATTTTGAGTGGGCCCCATGCTCCAATGCCACGTCAGCGAAGCCAGAGAGCACAGAGAAAATGCTCTGTCTTCCTCTCACCAATCGGAAGGAGAGTGGGCCCCTTATTCAAAGCCACGTCACCATAGCCCTTTTGTCCAAAGTCATACAGCCATATGCTGCATGGTTCAAGCACCGTGCGGCCCCCCATTTATGTACACATTACACATATATTTACCAACCAGCCAAATCTCAACATATATATATATATATATATATATATATATATATATATATATATATATATAAAATCTATATATATATAATCTTTATATATATTGTATAATACATACATATATACTACTGCTATTGTATTATTTTTTTTAAATTACGGGGTATTACACACACTCCGAAATTTATTTTGAAAACAAATACGCTTAAATACGCGCACCGAAACAAACACGTGCGTCGCACGTAAAATATCAAAAATACTAAATTCTACATTATCAACTGAAAAATGTTAAGGATAATAAAAGTACAATATAAGAAAATATATTTATTAATTTTATATATTTCATGACGTAATTGCTACGTACGTAGAAAACACGTGCATTACACGTACAAAAGCATTTAGATCAAAATGCAAGAAAATTTCCGTTTTATAAAAAATAAATTTTAATACATAAAATAAATATTTTAAACACATAAAAAGTATTGCACGTAGCGGTGGAAACACATAATCGATACGTGCATCAAAACATGTGAAAAACACGTAAAACCGAGAGATTGAAATTTAATATTTTAGTTAAGCCAAATAGGATAAAATATACGGAAAATGCATAGATATTAATTGGTAATTAAAATACGTAGTGAAAATACGTTACAAAATACACGTGCGTAACACACGAGGGCAAAATTGTCATTTTCAATTTTGCGGGGTGTTACACTGTCCCCCCCTTAGGATAGTTCTGTCTCCGGAACTTGTTCGGGTAAAGGTTGTATTTTGTACACGCCAAAAAATATCTTATTGTCTATAGAAAACTGTAAACATCCACAAAATAAATGTAGTATAAAAATATGCAATGAGGAAAAACAAGGCAAACTCTTTATAAGGAAAACTATGAGTATCAAATTTTTATAAGAAAGAAACAAGAAAACTGGAAGAAAATAATGCGACAAAAAGACAGAATGTATTGAGGGGAAATTTTTATACAAAAATAATATTTAGATAAAATAAAAAATCAATTAAGTCATTAATTGCGGAATAGTTCGGAAAACAATGCGGTAATGAAAACATAGTCAATAGATAATTTATAAGTAGATATCGTAGTCAAAATTCATTAAAGTAATAAGAGGTAGAAATCACAAACTGAATTTGTATTGTATGACAAAATTTGAATTTAGCAATTTAAAAGAATACTATGGGATAACAATTTGAAAAAAAAAATAAACGAGGATGAAATTTTAGTTAAAAGTATAGACAACAAAAAATGATTTTTTGTATACCAATAAAATAATTTGTAAAGTAATTATAATAGTTATTCATACGAATTTGAAAATTTAAAGATATAGAAGGCATACATCGAAATACTTTTGAATTGTCAAGTAGAGCAAGAAAAACCAACATACAAAATTTTATAGGCGTAAAAATTATAGAGTGAGACAACCAATATTATGACATGAAAATTATAAATAGTTTGTCGGAACAAAACATCATAGTTGTGACGACCCGGATCCCCGTTATCGGACATCCGTGACATTGCCAAGATCATTGCCTTCAAATGCATCTCAACACAGTAAATAACGTGGAAATTTAAACCTTTTATTGCCATCAGAGTTGTTACATTAATAATTACAAATATCAAATTGTCCTTGAACCAGGAATACAAATTACATAACTTTATTACAACTGACTACAAAAATACTTAAACATTCCTTGTGAAGCCATTGGCTGTCTTCAGATCGGCAATCCCTTGGTAACTGCCGAAACTCCGTTGAGTGGTCTATCTGCCCCTCTGGGACCTGCCCCTCGGCTTGAGCCTCCTGCTACGCGACCCTGATAATTCTGCACCTGCTCGAAGGGTAGACGCGCATACTGCCATTACTTGGATGCCCTGCTGATCTTGGGCTCTCCTATACTCGTGACCTGATATCCATGTACCTAAAAGGTGGGGTACGTCAGTAATTCTACTGACGCAATGCTGATAAGGAAACAGCGATCCTCAAACTGTCACATTTACAAATTCATCTTGAATGGAAAATTCAACGTGCATCCTGATTTCCTAGTGTTCGTGTATGTCATGACCTGAGACTAATGCAACAATACAGAGTATAGAACAGATGCACTTAATCTAACCTAAGTCTATTCAAAAACAAGGTACAGAATAGATGCACTTAATCTAACGTCAGTAAGATTCTGGATGCACATGCATCCCATACTACATGTGACCCAGGTCAAGCCAACGTACTTAGTCTAATGCAAGCGAGACTTTGAAAATGTATGCATCCCATACTACATACTTTCCAAATCAAGCCGTTGTCTCCATATTTAGGGATTAGAACCCTCGCTATGCAATGCATTCTAATTTGGTCTACTTCCCGTTCCTGATAGTATGACATGGTTGAGGAGGTGAAAATAAAATACAAGAATATAATGCGGGGTGCTACCCCGAAGTCACCAATAATTACTGCGTCGAACCATCCTCGAAAGCTGTGACGAACTTACAGATATACCGCAAGTATATCCATTGCGCAAAGATCCTTTTTGATCCGTTCGTGTCCACCAACATAGAACATGACGACCTCGGAGGTCCTAAAATACCCCCGATCCGTCAGGATATCAGCATCCCGTTCTTACCATGGTACTTCAGGAATTAACAGTGCAAGATACCCACCGCAGTGCGTATCCCTAATGACAGGAAGAGACAACCAGTATCACCACTTAGTGCTAACTCTCAGAACAAGTTGGATTATAGGGATTCACCCCTAATACCAATTCGGTCTTCAAGCGAAACAATAAAAGAAAAACTAATCAATGCAGTTCACTGAAAATATGTTGTTATTCAAACTACACTCGGTGTCGATCAACAAGTCGAGCCTGACTGGTCTGTCAAGGTAACAACCATCCCGGAATCACATCCACCGATTCCCAATACCTTCATAGGTCAGCGACCCAAAAATAATCCCGGCCCGTGACCCTCAGCGAGTGGTCTAACGGTGCCCTGGTGACGTAATATAATTTAGTGAAGGTAAGCACGCACATAATTATCCTTTCTGGACTTTTGACAGACTCAGGCATCGAGATACCCAATACAATCCAACAGAGCTATATCCCAACTCACTCATGTCCACCATGAGTACATGCACAGGAACCTGCCTAAGTTGCGAAATAAATGCTAAAACCCATCTTTTAAATCTGATAGCTCACGATCACCATATTGCGGTAGGTAATTGTCCGATGGAACAATCAAGAAATACCAGTAGCTGTGATCCCAGCTACACTCATCGGAAACCCATACGCTCAGAATTTCCTAGAAGGGTGAGGAGATCCGTTGCCATCCCCTAGTCGATGATTCCCTCAATTTCCTTTTAAAGGACCCAAGTCCCCGAGTTAACTCCAACCTTGAAGTCAGTCTAGACAATAGGTTGCTAAACTCATAATGTCCATAATTTCCAGCACACAAGTCAGAATTGCTTGGTATCTCTAACTCTGGAAGGTAAGACCCTAGTTTACAATTCTTCAGTTGACTAATACCTCAAGTTCAATCATCTCGACATCCAAATATCCCTCATATAATCTTAGTAGTACGTTCCTTTTCACACTTGCTGCATTTGTCCAATATCATAAGAGTTCGCTTGGTTATCGAGATCACTCAATTCCGGGTCCTATGGGAAGGTGGGATTGTCTACCTTAACTTCCCATTTGAATACGTCCTCAGATTCAATTCTAAATGTTCTCACGGACACCAATTTCCCTTGGGTGAATCACACGGAAAGAGTTTATTTCTCTAGTAAACATTTTCTTGACAAGGCCAATCTACCCTATCTTTGGAAAATCTTAATCTCCAACCTACAGCCTGGAATTACAAAATTCCAATTGGGTTAGAGAGTTATGATTCCCTACTGAAATTCTCCAGTTGGCCAGTCGCCCAAATTCTTAACAGATAAGTCTAGAAATGTCTATCTCCACGAACTAGACAACTTATACTAGGATGAACGTACCCTACTTTAAAATTCACCAGTAAATCATCCCTAAGTCCAACGATCATGAAATTTGAGATTCTCTATCTACACATATACCATTTCATCGTGTCCAAAATTCACATTCAAATTCATTTCACACAATGATCTACGACTCCTCAAACATGGCTACATTTCAGCCGTTCTGTTTCAGCAGAGTATTCACTGCCCTTCACTAATTACCTTTGAAACTTCATCAAATGACCTCTAAAAATTATAAAATTTGAGATTCGTCAATTAGACTCATACCCCATGCTACTCCCAAAATTTCGTAGAAAAATAATAAACGTACACGAAGTTATGGCTTTTTGAACTTCAGCACAAAGCGCAGTCAGCTTCAGCCGACACTTGCGGATCAGTCGAGTTCTACAATTTTTCCGGGGCATCAAACGACCTCGGAAAAATACAAAATTTAAGACTATGGTTGTAGACATATACAACAGCGTCCACAAAAAATTTTCAACTCAAAATGACTTGTCGTTTCCGAGATACAAAATCGGAAAGACACCCAAAAATCATCACAGCCAGCAGCCATTCTGGCTGCTTACTGTCCGGATTTGGTCCCACTGTTCGGGCTACCAAAATGCATCCAAATATTACAAAATAAATCATGGATACTCTACATACATAGAAGAACAATACCCCAGAATTTTAGCCCAAGATTCCCAACCGTTTGGGCGTAAGAAATTCCCCAATATACCCTCACAATCATGTTACTCAATCAAACTTCAAAAGAATAATTCTCTACCACACAATTTATTTTTTCCTAGCATTCCTCATACTCAAACATGGCAACAAAATCATGTCTACCACTAATACACATCCATTCATACCAAAACAAAAATAAATACAAAGAGTTCAAGGATCACCCACTTGTAGTTGCAAGAATACTCCTTGTAGGCTTAGCTCCTAGCTTTGCTTTGCTTGTCTTTGCTCCTTTGCTCACTAGCTCCTCTTCACTTCAAGTTGTAATTGTTGTTGCTAGCTTTATCCTCTCTTTCTCTACTTCAAGTCTCCACCTTTTCTCTTCTCCTTCTCTTTCTCCTCCCCCCTTTTTTTTTTTTTTTTGAAACAAGAACAAGTGAAGAAGGGAAAGAATGAGAGAGTGTGAGTGGAGGTGGGTATATATGGAGTGAAGGGAAGCTAGGGTGGGATTGAATCCGGGATTGGAGAGGTGGAGGGTTAGGATGGGAGGATCTAGGGCTTGTGGAGGTGTATGGTGAGATGGGGTGCCAACAAATCAAGCAAGGAAGCTTCATGGAAGCTTCCTTGAAGCTCCTAGGAAGCTTCCTTTCTTCATGGTCAACTTTCACATGTTAAAAATTCTCCACCCTTGGATCTTTATCAAGATTAAGCCATGATGTGATGCTAGGGTTCCTAACCCTAGGTTAGGTCAAGGAACCCTAGGTCACCACACTCCGATTCTAACCCTAGTGCATAACTCAATTCACATTTGCTTCATGCACTAGCTTAATTGAAAATAACCCTACATTTAAATTAAAATCCTATAAAAATATATGTTTTATAGAAATTATAATTTTCTCCCAAAAATTATCTGGTCAAAATAATCGGGACAAACCACGGTTTAATCGAGATGATATTCCGAGTTTACTTCATCGGATTCAGAACAGCCCGTATGTCTGAAATCTCTCAATTTAACTGATAATTTCTAGGAGAAAATGTAATCGTGTGCAATACTTAGTTAATGCACGGGTTACGGTGCAAAATAGCCGTATGCTATTTTGCGGGGTATTACATCACTCCCTCCTTAGATTCGTTCTGTCCTCAGAACGACGCTAGTGGAGAAGAAAAACAAAGATATGATCACCAGTGGTCCATGAGGCAATTTCCCTGAACCAACTCCAATTCCTCGAATGATACTCTTGACGAACTAGTCTTCCACCAGTTGAATTGTCGCTCCCCAGTCTTCCGGATAGACCCATCATGAATTTGATCCTGGCATTTTTCTGTTCCTACTCTGGAGTAGACAATAACTGCATTATTTTGCTCGTCCTTCTCCATAAATGAGGTTGACTTACGTTTTGAGTATGACTCTTTCTAGTTGGTGGCCACTCCCTCCTTAGAAGGATGAAGTCGTGTAATTCTGTTTCGATCTTCTGGCGGCTCCTGTTACCTGCACATCAGGTTATGAATCGACATCCGGTCACAATTTTGCCTTCTGAATATTCGGATGCAGACTTGCCTTCCGATATCTAGTTGCAGGGTTTGCCTTCTAGACCTTCGGTTGCAGATTTGCCTCCTGGTATCCAGTTGCATGTTTGCTTTTATTGATGTCTGGTTACAGATTAGTCGTCACTGAACACGACTATACCAAGCTTGCTAGTGACATAAAATACATTGAGACTGGTTCAGATGTAGGGGAGATCATAATCATAAGTTGGAAGCGCTACCCTATGATTTATGAATCATCCTAGCTGCCAAACCAAGCCTTAATTGAAAAAAAACGTCACTTATCTAGAAGGTACCATAATGAAAAAGGCCTTCCAAAATACCATATCATTCATAACTGAGTTGAACATTTATATACAAGGCAGATTATATCTGTCTTCAACTCTCAAAACATTTCAAAATATAGATGATCCACATGGCATTAATCCTTGTCACTGACGTTCTGCTTCTTGCTTGATGAGCATCCTCCTTGTAGTTGTGGGCAATTCGGCTTGATATGTCCAAATTTTCCGCAGTTGTAACAATTCTTGGCTATAAGTGTCGGGCATTTTGACTTCTTGGAGCGTTCTCTTTTAGGACGTTTGGTTCTCTTCCCAGTTCCCCCTGGTTTGGTAATCTTCTTAGCAGTTCTTGGCTGGGTGTCTTCCTGGATTTCACACCAATAATTCTGTAAGTGGGTCATACAGGCTTGAAGTTGCATTTGCTCTTTCCTTAGGTGTGCAATCTGCTGCTCGGCCTGGCGAACCTCCTTGTCCTTACTTTCCTTTAACCTTTTCATTTTCAGATATATGTCGGCTTTTATCTGTTGCTCCATGGTTGGGCTTGATGATGGTGGGAGTGAGCCCCTTACATTCTCGTTCTGTTGTAGGACTTCCATTATCTCTTCCTCCACTGACATTGATCCATTCGTGGGTATTGGCTCATCTGCGGCCCCTGACACATCACTGACGAAGATATCTTCAAACACCATTCTGCAAAATGCAAACGAGTTCAGTCTTGGTTAGAGAGGAATAGCAGATAAATCGATTACTCGGATTATCTGAACATAAACCGATCTCTAACTGGCACTTCAGGTCTTAATTTCCTACTGTGTTAGACTGCAATTTGAAGTCGGCTCTGATACCACTTTGTGACGACCCGGATCCCCGTTATCGGACATCCGTGACATTGCCAAGATCATTGCCTTCAAATGCATCTCAACACAGTAAATAACGTGGAAATTTAAACCTTTTATTGCCATCAGAGTTGTTACATTAATAATTACAAATATCAAATTGTCCTTGAACCAGGAATACAAATTACATAACTTTATTACAACTGACTACAAAAATACTTAAACATTCCTTGTGAAGCCATTGGCTGTCTTCAGATCGGCAATCCCTTGGTAACTGCCGAAACTCCGTTGAGTGGTCTATCTGCCCCTCTGGGACCTGCCCCTCGGCTTGAGCCTCCTGCTACGCGACCCTGATAATTCTGCACCTGCTCGAAGGGTAGACGCGCATACTGCCATTACTTGGATGCCCTGCTGATCTTGGGCTCTCCTATACTCGTGACCTGATATCCATGTACCTAAAAGGTGGGGTACGTCAGTAATTCTACTGACGCAATGCTGATAAGGAAACAGCGATCCTCAAACTGTCACATTCACAAATTCATCTTGAATGGAAAATTCAACGTGCATCCTGATTTCCTAGTGTTCGTGTATGTCATGACCTGAGACTAATGCAACAATACAGAGTATAGAACAGATGCACTTAATCTAACCTAAGTCTATTCAAAAACAAGGTACAGAATAGATGCACTTAATCTAACGTCAGTAAGATTCTGGATGCACATGCATCCCATACTACATGTGACCCAGGTCAAGCCAACGTACTTAGTCTAATGCAAGCGAGACTTTGAAAATGTATGCATCCCATACTACATACTTTCCAAATCAAGCCGTTGTCTCCATATTTAGGGATTAGAACCCTCGCTATGCAATGCATTCTAATTTGGTCTACTTCCCGTTCCTGATAGTATGACATGGTTGAGGAGGTGAAAATAAAATACAAGAATATAATGCGGGGCGCTACCCCGAAGTCACCAATAATTACTGCGTCGAACCATCCTCGAAAGCTGTGACGAACTTACAGATATACCGCAAGTATATCCATTGCGCAAAGATCCTTTTTGATCCGTTCGTGTCCACCAACATAGAACATGACGACCTCGGAGGTCCTAAAATACCCCCGATCCGTCAGGATATCAGCATCCCGTTCTTACCATGGTACTTCAGGAATTAACAGTGCAAGATACCCACCGCAGTGCGTATCCCTAATGACAGGAAGAGACAACCAGTATCACCACTTAGTGCTAACTCTCAGAACAAGTTGGATTATAGGGAATCACCCCTAATACCAATTCGGTCTTCAAGCGAAACAATAAAAGAAAAATTAATCAATGCAGTTCACTGAAAATATGTTGTTATTCAAACTACACTCGGTGTCGATCAACAAGTCGAGCCTGACTGGTCTGTCAAGGTAACAACCATCCCGGAATCACATCCACCGATTCCCAATACCTTCATAGGTCAGCGACCCAAAAATAATCTCGGCCCGTGACCCTCAGCGAGTGGTCTAACGGTGCCCTGGTGACGTAATATAATTTAGTGAAGGTAAGCACGCACATAATTATCCTTTCTGGACTTTTGACAGACTCAGGCATCGAGATACCCAATACAATCCAACAGAGCTATATCCCAACTCACTCATGTCCACCATGAGTACATGCACAGGAACCTGCCTAAGTTCCGAAATAAATGCTAAAACCCATATTTTAAATCTGATAGCTCACGATCACCATATTGCGGTAGGTAATTGTCCGATGGAACAATCAAGAAATACCAGTAGCTGTGATCCCAGCTACACTCATCGGAAACCCATACGCTCAGAATTTTCTAGAAGGGTGAGGAGATCCGTTGCCATCCCCTAGTCGATGATTCCCTCAATTTCCTTTTAAAGGACCCAAGTCCCCGAGTTAACTCCAACCTTGAAGTCAGTCTAGACAATAGGTTGCTAAACTCATAATGTCCATAATTTCCAGCACACAAGTCAGAATTGCTTGGTATCTCTAACTCTGGAAAGGTAAGACCCTAGTTTACAATTCTTCAGTTGACTAATACCTCAAGTTCAATCATCTCGACATCCAAATATCCCTCATATACTCTTAGTAGTACGTTCCTTTTCACACTTGCTGCATTTGTCCAATATCATAAGAGTTCGCTTGGTTATCGAGATCACTCAATTCCGGGTCCTATGGGAAGGTGGGATTGTCTACCTTAACTTCCCATTTGAATACGTCCTCAGATTCAATTCTAAATGTTCTCACGGACACCAATTTCCCTTGGGTGAATCACACGGAAAGAGTTTATTTCTCTAGTAAACATTTTCTTGACAAGGCCAATCTACCCTATCTTTGGAAAATCTTAATCTCCAACCTACAGCCTGGAATTACAAAATTCCAATTGGGTTAGAGAGTTATGATTCCCTACTGAAATTCTCCAGTTGGCCAGTCGCCCAAATTCTTAACAGATAAGTCTAGAAATGTCTATCTCCACGAACTAGACAACTTATACTAGGATGAACGTACCCTACTTTAAAATTCACCAGTAAATCATCCCTAAGTCCAACGATCATGAAATTTGAGATTCTCTATCTACACATATACCATTTCATCGTGTCCAAAATTCACATTCAAATTCATTTCACACAATGATCTACGACTCCTCAAACATGGCTACATTTCAGCCGTTCTGTTTCAGCAGAGTATTCACTGCCCTTCACTAATTACCTTTGAAACTTCATCAAATGACCTCTAAAAATTATAAAATTTGAGATTCGTCAATTAGACTCATACCCCATGCTACTCCCAAAATTTCGTAGAAAAATAATAAACGTACACGAAGTTATGGCTTTTTGAACTTCAGCACAAAGCGCAGTCAGCTTCAGCCGACACTTGCAGATCAGTCGAGTTCTACAATTTTTCCGGGGCATCAAACGACCTCGGAAAAATACAAAATTTAAGACTATGGTTGTAGACATATACAACAGCGTCCACAAAAAATTTTCAACTCAAAATGACTTGTCGTTTCCGAGATACAAAATCGGAAAGACACCCAAAAATCATCACAGCCAGCAGCCATTCTGGCTGCTTACTGTCCGGATTTGGTCCCACTGTTCGGGCTACCAAAATGCATCCAAATATTACAAAATAAATCATGGATACTCTACATACATAGAAGAACAATACCCCAGAATTTTAGCCCAAGATTCCCAACCGTTTGGGCGTAAGAAATTCCCCAATATACCCTCACAATCATGTTACTCAATCAAACTTCAAAAGAATAATTCTCTACCACACAATTTATTTTTTCCTAGCATTCCTCATACTCAAACATGGCAACAAAATCATGTCTACCACTAATACACATCCATTCATACCAAAACAAAAATAAATACAAAGAGTTCAAGGATCACCCACTTGTAGTTGCAAGAATACTCCTTGTAGGCTTAGCTCCTAGCTTTGCTTTGCTTGTCTTTGCTCCTTTGCTCACTAGCTCCTCTTCACTTCAAGTTGTAATTGTTGTTGCTAGCTTTATCCTCTCTTTCTCTACTTCAAGTCTCCACCTTTTCTCTTCTCCTTCTCTTTCTCCTCCCCTTTTTTTTTTTTTTTTTTGAAACAAGAACAAGTGAAGAAGGGAAAGAATGAGAGAGTGTGAGTGGAGGTGGGTATATATGGAGTGAAGGGAAGCTAGGGTGGGATTGAATCCGGGATTGGAGAGGTGGAGGGTTAGGATGGGAGGATCTAGGGTTTGTGGAGGTGTATGGTGAGATGGGGTGCCAACAAATCAAGCAAGGAAGCTTCATGGAAGCTTCCTTGAAGCTCCTAGGAAGCTTCCTTTCTTCATGGTCAACTTTCACATGTTAAAAATTCTCCACCCTTGGATCCTTATCAAGATTAAGCCATGATGTGATGCTAGGGTTCCTAACCCTAGGTTAGGTCAAGGAACCCTAGGTCACCACACTCCGATTCTAACCCTAGTGCATAACTCAATTCACATTTGCTTCATGCACTAGCTTAATTGAAAATAACCCTACATATAAATTAAAATCCTATAAAAATATATGTTTTATAGAAATTATAATTTTCTCCCAAAAATTATCTGGTCAAAATAATCGGGACAAACCACGGTTTAATCGAGATGATATTCCGAGTTTACTTCATCGGATTCAGAACAGCCCGTATGTCTGAAATCTCTCAATTTAACTGATAATTTCTAGGAGAAAATGTAATCGTGTGCAATACTTAGTTAATGCACGGGTTACGGTGCAAAATAGCCGTATGCTATTTTGCGGGGTATTACAATAGTACTAAAAGTAATATCATATTGAAGTAGTGTGAAGACTAATCATATGAAAATAACTTACGAATTGAAGAAAAGTATAAACACCATTTTTTTAAAATTTTTTGTTAGGTGAGTAGACACCAAATCTAAGATAAGTTAGTAGCAAAATAAAACACGATAAAGCGGTATGAAAAAGATTCGAAATACTAGGAAAAAGATAGTTGATATTAAATAGTAAGTACACAACTAGGATAGAAATCAGTTTAAATAATATAATGCCAGGTTGCAAAATATTATAAAATAGTATAAGCTAGTACAAAAATAAAATAGCGGTAAGTAAATATTATAGAAAACAAAATAGGGGTTATCAAAGTAGACAATCTCCTTCTAGTATAGGTTCGTCTCGTTGGCATTCAACTGTAGACTTGCCTCTATGATCCCATGTTGCGGAATTGCCCTCTATAACATCCGATTGCAGTTTGCCTTCTGGACATTCGGTTGCAGACTTTGGCTCCCCGACGTTCAGTTGCACTTTGCCTCTATTGACGTCTAGTTGCAGATTTTCCCTCTCGACATCAGGTTGCACCAAAACAGGAGATGGAAAGATGTAATATTCCATATATACTTGGATATTGGGATGATTAATAAAATATAGTATTATGTTTGAAATCAGTGATATAAAAGTGGACGGAAAAATTATAATCGACAAAATATTAAAATAGATATATAAACTTTAAATATAGGACATACATAATTTATAGTAATGAAAATAATTTATAATATTAAGACGAAAATAGTGTAAAGCATATGCACGAGATGAAAACACAAATGAAAACAATAATTATGTAGTATATGTATTATATTGAAGAAGTGTGAAATTACAAAATTAATGAGTAACGGTTAACAACAAAACAAATTAGCAAATAATATGTAATAACAATAGTATCGAATGTAGACAATAAAACAAAATGGTATGTCATATTAATGCGGGTAGAAAATTTCATTCTTGTTAAAAATATATTGGAATATAAGATAATGAAAATATAGTATCACAAAATCAAATCATATAAAATGAATGCACATAAGAAAATTTTATAAGTAAAATTCAAAGTATAATAGAAATAATCAATGAAGAAAATAATAGTTGTAATAATATGAAAAGTAATAACAAATGTAAACAGATAAAGTGACACAAAAAATACGAAGGACAAATCTTTAAGATTGAAAGACAGATAAAACAAATTCAAAAAATCGAGACTGAGGAAGAAAAATAATAGATATCCAATTGATTAATAGTATAAGAAAATATTTGAAAAATATGGAATGTTGAAAAATACTATGATAAAATCTACGAAAAATAAATTAAAAGGGAAGTGTGTCTACGTGTAGTGTATCATGAATGTAGGGTCAACCAACCATGCTTCCACTGCGCCACTCTGATACCCAGGGAAAACATACTCGCATACAATCTCATATCAATGTATACAAAAAGAACATCATGAATGAAGGTTCAATAATTACTTTATTCATGACTCCACCCATCCAATAGGAAAAGAGAAGAGAAAACATCAGTGTATAGAGTAACACAAATGTAAATCACTTACATTTAAATCTCTATAAGCTGAAACTCACACTCTAATGTACACTCTAGGGTGTCGTTCCTTATAAATTTGTACTACTTATGAAGCATGTCTCTGATACCATCTGTAACGCCCCGAATTCCAAATGAGACCGAATTCGAGATTCCACAGGATCTTTACACTTCACTTCGTACAATTTTAAAAGGAAATTTAAATTTTTCATCATACATCAGAGTTCTTTACAATTTTGTACACAGCGGAAGATACAAAGAAGTACAACAATGAAAATCAATATACAACTTGTACAACTTTATCAATGTAATTAATCAACAGCATCATAACATCTTTACTTCTTCATGAAAATGTCCATTACCTAAATAATAAGCTGTGGGCACATCAGTTACCTACAACTGACTAAAATGTTATACTCATCCATCCTCTCTATGCCGTACATATAACAATCTCAATACTTTAACAAACCACAAATTTGAATGCAAAAATAAAGTGTTAAATGTGACTACGCTAAACATGTAAGTGTATGTGATGCCTTAATGCCTAATGCAGATATTTTACATTAAGATGACACTAATGCATACTTATTCGGATTCTATGCATCCCATACTACAGAGGTCCGAGGGCAAGCACCTACGTACTCCACATTAAAGGGTTCGATCCCTCTCCATGAAAACTACCCAGTAATAAAAGCAAGGTTTAGACATTCTACGAGTACGGATCCTAGTTCCGGAGTACACCGCCCGACTGTTATACAGACTCCTCGTCATGCGAACCTCCCACAAGTGTCCCTCTAGCTCCGGTATACGTATATACACTGGAGTACGGCAAACTATCTGCCCGACTATGCATAGTCCTGAATTTAAAATAAAAGCTCGTCTCCATCAAAGCAACCTCAGTCCCGGAGTACACCACCCGACTGGGTCTATAGTTCCGAAGTACACCACTCGACTATATAGAGTGCCCCACTTACGTTTGCCCAAGTTTTACTACATCTTCTCTTATGTGCCTAGTTTTTAACTTCAAGATATGAATCAATTACAACCCCTAGAGTAGTTAGCTTTAACCCCCTACCGGACTTAATCACAAAACTGAGATAATTCCATAGCCATATCTCAAAATATATCAATCATTTAATTTAACTTGCCGGTACCCGGTACCTCACTACACCTCTAGATTACAACTTTTCATGTACTCGAATTCATGGGTACTCATACCCTCCAATAATCATGTATCAAACTTAAAGTATTCTTACCTTCAACTTATTCACAAATAGATCAATGTCTTATTTTAGCACTTATGCATGATTCACATATTCATTTACAACTCAAAATAGAACAACAATTCCTTCCATAAACAAAAGATTCATCACTATAAATTTCATTAGCAATTTAAGCAATTTATATCTCAATTCACATCAAACATAAGTGTTTGTTTCCACAAGGGAATTTCATTACTTGTTACATATTTTTCCGTCATTTCAAAAATAAGGATCATTTACTAAATTGATAATTTTGGATTCAAAAACTCATTTACTATTTCAAATCCCATTTTTACTTTATCAAAATATACAAGAAAATTTTATAACTAACTCTAATAATTTTCATTTCATTTTATATGAATAATAAAGTTTATTTCTCAAACTGTTTCATATCAAAAACTCAAATATATGAAAAAAAACCAAAAATATTCAAAAGGTGGCTCTGGGTTTAGAACCAGGGACCTGCGCTAAAGCCCATGTAGCGCCACGAATTTCCAATATAATATCTTAGAAATACGTGGCACAATTTCCAGCATCAACTTCAATGTAATATTAAACACAGTCCAAAAATACAGATAATTTTTATTTCAACTTTTATTACAACAATCTTTACAAACACAGCGTAATACAAAACACCTTGAATTACAAACTTTCTTTTTACAACACTTCTTTTACAAAATTTACACAAAAGCTCTATTACATCAACTTATCTTAAGCATCCAAACCCTAGGCTCTAAGCAACAACAACTTGTAAAACATGAGGCTAGAGATAATCCCTAACCCCCAAAACTAAAGGGGTCAGCCATAAAGGTGTGAGTGACATAAAACAAGCAACATAATTAATCATAAAACACTGAGTCATCAACAACATGTATTAACAGCAAGAATAAATGAAATGAGAAATAACAAATAAGTAAAGCATGAAAACATCAAGGAATATAAGATAGTAAATAGTAATTCATGAAAACGTCCAGTGATTCTAGACTAAGTGTCATGTGTAGAAAAAATAGGAAAATACAAGCATAAAACCAAGTCAAGAAAACACAAGCTCTATATGCTGACTCTCTAATGCATACTTGTCGGATTCTATACATTCCATAGTACATAGGTCCGGTGCAAGCCCTTAACGATCTCCACTTATAGGGATAACCCCTCGTTATGCAACTAATCCTACTACGGTGATGGAAAACAAGATCCAGAATACTCCGCGAATAGGCATCACAGCCCTCGACGTGCAAGCATCATATAAGATAGCTCAAAAACAACCGGAGAATCATCTCCCAACCCCGTGTACCCCACGAATAGGCTTACAAGGCTCTCGACGTGCAGATACACCACGTACATTCCGTGAATAGGCCTGCCGACCCTCGACACGCGAATGCACACTGCATGCTCCATGAATAGGCCTGCAGACCCTCGATACACGAACACACAAATGTCCTCTCGAGAAAAAAACAACAAACAGTCCTGGAACGCATCCGTTGGACTAACAAAACCATGAGCCTATACTTACGTTTCCCAAGTTCCATCACATCCCCACTAGTGCCTGTCCTTAAGTTGATTATTATTAAACCACCAAAAATCCTCATCTCTAGAGTTAGTGTATCCTGCCGGACTTAAATACTCAACAACAATTAAACCAAGACCCCCCAGGTCTAACTCAACAAATCTCAACTGTCGGTACCAGGACTCCCACTCAACTCCTAGAGATCTCAACAAGACTAAAATTCACTAATCCATCGTCAAAATGATCAAAGGGAAAAACCTCTCCAATCAGCAAAACCCAAATCTTTTATAAAATTCCCGAATCCAATAATAAAATATCTTGAAAACATATGTTATATAGAAAGAATAATATCTAGAATAGTAAGTTATAGATCCAAAAACATTTAATGAATCAACCATTTAAAGAACACCTGGAAAACTAAAGAAACATCAGTAACAGTCGACTGCAAACCAGAGTCGGTCAACTGTCCAGAGCGAAGATCCAACATTTTTAAGAAAATAATTCTAAGTGTTGACGGTCAACTGTAAAAGACACCAGTCGACTGTCCAGAGCGAAAATCCAACACCTCGAGAAAATATCAAAACAGAGCAGAGACAGTCGATTGGAGAAATGGTTCAGTCGACTGTTCCGCAGGAGATTTAAAAAAAAAACAAGAAAATACAGCAGCCATGTAGCGACGGTCGACTGTCGAAACATACCAGTCGACTGCCTCACCTACAGACTGCAATTTGGGTTGTGCATAATTCAACCGATATGAAGATTTACCTTACAAAAACGAAATCTATAAAAAGTATATTTCTGATATGATCAAATACAACTTATAGGATATAAAAGGATCCATAAAAACCAATCAAAATCACTTGAATTGATAAAATAATTTTTTGATGAATTTCTTCAAGATAAAACATATATGTGTGCATATATCAAAACTAGAGTTTTTTTTTAAGAATCAATCATACCTCAAAATAACCTTGTTTTATATTCCAAAACATATCAATACCAAAATAAGTTGAGATATAGTCAAATCCTTCGTAAACACATAAAAACTCAATTTCTTCTAAAACAACAAAAATACTATATTCATGAAAACGTTCGTGCATGTTCGTGCACCAAAGAAAACTTCACCAATCCATAAACTAAAATAACAAAATATTCAAATATCAAACTTAGTATTTGAGTAAATTCAAATTCAAATGAAATCTTTCACAAAATTACAAATTCCCAAATTTAATCAAAAAAATGTATCAATCCCCAATTTTAGTCATCACAACTCAAATCCTCAAGACATGGTCTTTTAATCCATTACTCATTCTCAAAATTTCTCAAACTCAAACTCAACTATTCTCGATAGTTGATCCATAAGCAAATTTATCATTAACATGGCCAAGTTGCATTCATCCAACTCACCAATAGTCCAAAAATCTCTTCTTTAATCAATTAATGCATAACATCCATCATACTCAATCAAATCAGCAATAAATCCAAAAGAAATAGCCTACTAAAAATTTATATTAGGTTCTCCTACAATTCAAAATCATCCACATGCAATTCTACTCACAACAACTAGGGTTCTTCTCAAAGATCCAATTTTATCATCCATTCAACATACATATTCATACCAAAACCTAGCATGCTTTCTAATAGATGAAACACCACATACCACATTCATAAAACAAAACAAAAAAAAACAATTTACATCACTCACCTCATTTGAGAGATCAAACGAATGTAACAAAGCAAGATGAAGAATCCCTCCTTTGCAAAGAATCCAAGATCTCCTCTTTAAATCTCCAAAAAAATAAAAACAATAAAACCTTTGTGTTGTCCAGTGAAAGACGGCTGCACTTTACCATTTAAGTAGGTCGGAATTAGGAGAATTAGGGTTTTGAATACATTTGCAAAATAATCATTTTAAAATATAGCTTTACATAAATAGATCCCTATACTTGGAAACTTGATAAAACCAATTTAATTGAGATTTAAAACACAAAAAATAACCATCCTAAGTCATCCAGCACTGTTTGAAAATTCCAGAAAAATAGTTTTGCACTTTCATCCCTCAAAATGACAATTTTGCAAAAAGACCCTTCCTTTTTAGTAATATTTGCAAATAGGTCTAATAAATATCAGAAAAATCTAGAAAAATTACATATAATCTCATATAATAAATAATGATTTTCCACAAAAATAATTTTGCCTTTTGAACTTTTCAAGAAAATATTTGCACGTATTTTGCACGTGTAAAAAGATAAATTTTCAGAAAATATTTATTAAATCTCCAAAAATCATTTTTATTCATTTACTAGGTTTGCCCGTTGACACGTGTCTACGGCACGTTTTCGAAACGGTGCACCTTATTTCATCATATAAAATAGTTTTGGAGGTCCAGCAAATTAATTGAAGTAGCAAACATATTATATAAGAAACTTTTGGGGGTCCAGAAAAAACATATTGTATGATTTTTTTGAATTATTTTTAAAATTTTAAAATTTTTTAGTTTTTTTAAGTTTTTTAATTTTTTATTTTTTAAAATTTTTTAAAAATTTTATCTTCTTAATTTTTTTGAAGGGAGGGAGAGAGAGAGAGAAAATTTAAATAAATATAGGAGTTGTTGTGGGTGGGGGAATTTGAATTTGAGATTTCGAGGGGAAACTTTTGGGGGGAAAATATATTTTGTGAGGATAGATCTGGGTCTTTGATTTTTAAGAGATTGAAGGAGAGTATGATTTTTTTGATTTTTTTGAATTATTTTTAAAGTTTTAAAATTTTTAAGTTTTTAAAAGTTTTTTTATTTTTATTTTTTAATTTTTTTTTAGAATTTTATTTTCTTAATTTTTTTGAATAGAAAAGGGAGGGAGGGAGAGAGAGAGAAAAAAAAAAATTTAAATAAATATAGGAGTTGTTTTGGGTGGGGGGATTTGAATTTGAGTTTTGGGGGGGAAACTTTTGGGGGGAAAAATATATTTTGTAAGGGTAGATCTGGGTCTTTGATTTTTAAGGGATTGAAGGAGAGCCACTTGATAGCTTTCTTTGTGTTTTATTATATAGATAAATCTTTAAAATGATATTTAAAAATACGGGGTACTACATCACTCCCTCCTTAGAAGAAATCTGTCCTCAGAACTACTGCTAATAGGGTCCAAACAAACACACCAATAAGGAATGCAATATCTCATAAATGGAAACAGAATTTAAGAAATACAGTCACACAAGAGAATACATTCCAACAAAAGAAATACAAACATACAGAAGAAACACAATCATGCAAAGAGTTTAGAAAAACAACCTTCCACTGCGCAACTCTGATAACTTGCCATTGGAAACCAAGCTGCAACAGCCTCTGAACTCCTACATCTAACTATGACCTTCCACAATCTGCTTCAACCTTCCGAGGACAATGGCCACTCCCTCCTTAGAAAGGACATGACCAAGGAAAGCCACTTCAAGACCCTGCCTAGAAACACCTTAAGCTCCACACTTAAGACTAGCAAAAATTTTGGGCGACACAAATGTATGCAAGAAAACAGTATCAAATAACACTTTTGATTTTATTCCATTAACCCAAAACAAATTCTGTTACATAAAGAATGATACTCAATTTCCAATTTATTCTCAAATAAAGTCTTACTTAATACATAATGAATGAATTCAAAATTCTTGCACACTCCGGATCACATCCCTGAGTTACCCGCATCTTCCTCAGTCAATGCGAACACTCGTCCCTGCCTCTGAACCTTGCCTTCCCCTGCACTATCTTTCTTCAGCTGCGGACAGTTTGGTCGGATATGCCGTTCACGACCACAATGATAACAAACATGTACCTTCCGAGGCTTGGTGCATGCTGCCTGATAATGACCTGTCTCTCCACAGTTGAAACAAGTCACGTCTTTAACTGCGAGCGCCTTCTGCACTGAACCACTGAACTTGACTTGCTTCGCTGGGAATCCCTTCCCACTCTGATCTGATGCTGGCCTCTTGTTCTTGTTCTAAGTCTCTTGCTTCTTCTGGAACTGGTCCATGTAACACCGCAAATTTTTTTTTTGACTAACGAAGCTTCCAAATACAATTCTCTCAATTTCTATATTACTTCAAACATAAACTAAGATAGGTATATTTCAAATAAAATTTTGACAGAGTCTTCCCATTTCTGCCCCGAAACACAAAAGGCTTACGGAATTCTACTCTAAATTCCGTAGCTCACAACACAGGCAATATAATCATGGGCTCCCCAGGCCAAAAATGAGCAGAATCACACAGGCAATATAAATATCATGCTCTAGGGGCCAAACTCATAACAGAATATCAAATATTAAATAAAAACCATAAATTCCTTTGAAACATATAAGGTTTTTGTAAAGATTTAGGAAAACCTTTTTAAAAAGCCAAACACAGAACCCAATACTCCACAATGAGGCGGGTACGGGCTTTCTTACCTCATCACAGCACTATACCTATATATTTTCACTTTAATACAAAATAATACATTAGATACATTTCTTCATATGCTAAATACACAAATAATCTATCATCCCAACAAATATAATATCTGATTCTATAGCTACCTCACCGGCTGCTAGCAAACCTGCAGGCGAGTTAGGGTTGTCCACCCGCAGGGAGGGACCCCCCTAACCCCCAGAAAACATCAGGGGTTAGCCATTTCTGGTGTGAGTATAATTATTAATCTGGTAAATAAATTAAATTGTATAAAGAAAATAAATTAAACTTACAAACATCAAGTTAAGATGATGCAACCTGAAATCTGAACATAAAAACATCACCAATACGATTTTATATCAAAATACTCTTCAAATCTGCATCCGATTATATAATTACCCATAATTCACACATTTCACTATATGCTTCACATCAACCTCATATATATCCCTATATTACATTCGCACAATACGAATTTCCATACAATCCATTACTTTTCAATTTAAATTCTCTAACCCGAATATTCATTCTTCCACAATTATCGTCATATTAGCATTTCGCTATTTATATAAATATAACTTACATGATATTATTACATCTTTTCTTCATCTCCATTTAGCCATGCACTTCATTTACTTGTATTATATTATCATCTCACCCATTCATCCTGGAGGTTGTGCCAAGGCGAGTAGTTCCCCAACACACTTCCAAGGTACACAAACTTATTACACAACATACTTTCTTTATTAACCATGTTCATAACCATTCTCATAACACGGGTATTTATTTTATTGTATTATAACAAGTATCACATCATAAACATAAGCATCTATTCTTATAATACCACATTCATTCATGTCTTATGGCACAAATATAACATCTCATTGCCCATCGCAGTTTACTCACATTTCATCACCTCGTTAGCACATCACTAATTACTACTCAATCTTATTGAGAATTAAACTTACTTTCATTTTCACTTATATCTCAAGCTACCATTAATTTCACTTTCATTCTCATCAATTTATACTCCATATCCCAAACATAGTTTGGGCAATAATATATCACACCCCAAAGCCGATAGCTTAGGTAATAATCACCATACCCCAAACACATAGTCAGGGTAATATCACATCACATCTCAAGCCGATAGCTTGGTTATTAATTTACTTCAATTACTATTCATCTTCACTTTAGTTTATTTTTTTTTCATTTCCATTATTCATTACCGATATCATGCCACTCACCCTGTGAATTATGCCAAGGCAGGTAGTTCCCACCATTTTCACAGAAATAGTGGGCGAGTAGTTCCTCGACATAATTCCAAGGTGTATCAACTCAAATCATCCTGTATTTCACTTTAATAATCATTCTCATTACACAATTACTTCATACTATTCATATTAACACATGTCTCTTTTACTTTTCATTTTAAATTAACCACATGCTGCATTTATCATTTCTTTTCCTACACAACTCATAACTCGTATTCCTTCATAATCATTTCATTCACAACCACTTTCTTTCATATTCACAATTCACTTTCTTTACTTACACATTCTTATTTACACTTATTTATTTTATTAGTTTGTCGACCAGTGAGCCACAGTATCCCAATATACTGAAAGCCGACAGCCCAGTAAAACACGCGGACCGATGCTCACACAGAGTCTTACTCATCCGAGGCTACGTCTTCCTCCTAGCCTATGCCAGCGAGGGAATACCGCACCCCAGATAAACTGGGTACTTCCTCGCGACGGCTATCATCGAGGGAAAAACACCGCACCCCAGGTAAACTGGGTACTTCCTCGCGATGGCTGTCATCGAGGAAAAAACACCGCACCACAGGTAAACTGGGTACTTCCTCGCGACGGCTGTCATCGAGGGAAAAATACTGCACCCTAGGTAAACTGGGTACTTCCTCCCAGCCGATAGCCTGGAGGGAAAAACACCACACCCCAGGTAAACTAGGTACTTCCTTGCGATAGTTGTCATCGAGGGAAACTGGGCCTCAAGCCGATAGCTTGGGCGATAAAACTCCGCACCCCAGATTGTAATACCCCGATTTTTTCTATATATATATAAAGATTATTTAATTCTACATATGATATGCATGTGTAATATTGTTCGTTAAGCCCAAATGTTTTTCTACAAGATAATTAGTTTGGCCCAATTAATTTTAGCCCATGGATTTAAAACCCCTTCTATTGTATTTTTATAACCAGCATGTGTGACATCTTTTTCTTCTTTTGGCCGGGTATTTGATATACTAATTGTAGGGTGTAGTTGGTGCATGCACGTGCTTTTGCATACACGTGCTTTGAGCACTTCTTTGGCCGGATTGTGGAGTGATGGGTGTAGATCATGGGTAGTTACCTTTGAGTTGTGGGTAGTTTTCTTAACTCCCGATCTGATCTCAGCCTTTGATCTCCAACTCCCCAACAAATCTCATCCCTCCATTTCACCTATATTCTAGTATAAATACCCCCTCCTATTCCCTATCTCTTTTACACTAAAATTTCCTAAGATTTCAAGAGAGTATCTGTGAGTTGTGTGGGAGCTTTTCTGTGGAGGCAAGCAACACTGCTGAGGAGCCGGTGTGGGACAAAGGAGCAAGGAGTGCAGTACGGTGTTGAAGGACTTTGCGGGATTTCGTTATTTCTCCATATAAGGTGGGTGTTTCTCAGGACTTCTAATGTAGGAATGATATTGCAATTGTTATGATTGATACTATGTTATAAATAGTGAATGGAATGTGGTAGAAATTGCTTGAACATGCTAGTAATATTGAGACGGGACTGTCGGTACAGTCGACTGCCATGTGAGCCAGCCGACTGGTACGAGACACTACTTTTCATAATGTACTGATAAAATGTGTGCAATAGACATGATGGTGTGATTATTACATGTATATTTTCCCTATGACACATATGATGGAGGGAAGGTAAATAAATGAAAAGAACTAATAGTGATAAATATCTGAAGTTGTCGGCGCAGTCGACTGACTTGGTGTTAAGTCGACTGGTGCTTCATTTCTGAATATGACTGTTTGAAAGTCCCCTGAATAAAGATATTCTATTTACATAGACCCATTATGATGATTCGAGATTTGTACCTTCATTATTGTAAGAAAGTAGGGCAATGCGAATGCATGTTTAGAGTAGTTTTCTCTAAAGGAGCATGTTAATAACTGGGAAAATTATGCTGTGAATGCTACTGAACAAGAAGAAACTCTGTTTATGAAACATGAATTGATGTATACTGTTAACTGATATCATGATGCAAGTACACGTAAGAACTGTAAATAAATTCCCTAATTGAAATGGATCTGTCCAGTCGACCGAATGCGTGTAGCAAGTCGACTGATCTAGAATTGGAAATTATGCTGTTTGAAATCTCCAGGACAGACGACTGATTAATGAACAGTCGACTGTTATGTGGATAATATTGTGAATATGGAAGGTTGCGGGACAGGCGACTGGTTGAGTGCATCATTCGACTATCCCGAGCTTTTATGAGGAACCTGTATGTGACTGTATGAGTCGACTGGTATTCTTCCAAGTTGACTGTACAGAGTGGACTTTTGATGATTTGATTCATGTTATTTACTGTTGGTAATGATGAACTTTATGCTTTTAATCGATGGATTCTGTTTATGGCTGTATGAATTATGTGAAAGGAATCATAGATGAGAATTGGGAATTAAATGAATAATTATGAAAGGCTAAATCATGATGAGAAAGTCTGTGGGACTCAAAAATGAAATCATGAGCTGATGGCGCTCAATTGGATATTGTGAATTTGAAATTGAACGAAGGAGTAGCTAAGTCTCCCCGGCAGTGAAATGAAATGATATTGAGAAATAGACCAGGATGGTCAAGTGAAATGAAATGATAAGTCCGGTTGATGGAGAGGCTAACTCTAGAGCTTGGTTTTTATTCATGATTCTAATGTAACTTTAATACATAGTGTGGAGGTGATGAAGGTGAGAGAAAAACATGAGTATGAGAGCTAGGGTACGGTGCGGGTGTGTGAGCCGCAGAATGCATGCTTGATGCGTCAAGACATGGCGCGGGCACAACTCAGTAATGATCGGACTCTAGTCACGCTTGTGGGATGTTTTGGTGACTGCAAGAGGAGTGTGTTCAGGGAGGAGGCTGAATTGTCGTAGAATGCATGCTTGACGAGTCAAGACATGGTGCGAAATTCTACTCCAGGGGCCAGGATACATGCTTGTACTCATAGAATCATCTAGGATACTCACTGGAATTACAGAAGTAGAGTAAGTCATGGCGGGGGATTGAACCCTACAAAAATGAAGAACGATTAAGAGACTTGCCCTCGAACCTATGTAGTATGGGATGCATAGAATTCGAACAAGTGTGCATTAGTGTCATGTGAAAATTAAATAAATTGCATTAAGGATTAAGTGCACAATCACGACACGACATCTCTAAAAGTTCCCCCTTTGATTTTTACATGCTTATTACGAACAAGATTGTTGATTTGTTAAGAAATGAGATTCATTATACTGTTTCTGGCATAGAGAGGATGGCCATGTATAATTATCGTCGATTGAATAAACTGACGTAACCACAGTTTTGTATGCAGGATAAATTACATGTAAAGAGGAATGGATGCATAAAGATCTCATTATGTTGTTGTTCATTTATGTAAATGTTGTATATTTTGCTTCCGCTGTGTAAATTTAAATGTGAGATGTTGTAACTCTGATGTAAAAAGAAAAGTTTGAACTTCCTTGTAAAATTGTACTCGAGAAAAGCAAAAAGATCCTGGAGAACATCTCGAACTCAGCAATTTTGGGGTTCGGGGCGTTACACAGATAAAGTGGGTACTTCCTCCCAGCCGAAGCCAGGAGGGAAAAACACCGCACCCTAAGCCGGTCCTTGGGTATTAGGAGGTCTAGCCCAAACCCCCAGGATTGCTGTAGGTATTGGTTAATAAAACCATCTGTTATTAGCATTAATCATTTCATCTTTTCAGCTTACTTTATCAACACAAGCATTTCACTTTTGATTTACAATGAGTCATGTCTTTGACTTTAACCACGTGAATTAGTAACACATTTTATTAGCACGTACCATCTTATCTTTTATCTTACCATTTAAGGCATATCCAGTGTCCGCGATATTAATCTTCATATCATTATACCACATAATGCATACACCCTGTCATTCAACAATTAAAACCATCATATCATATTATTGCATAATAATAATGCGCCAAGATATTTACTTTGCCATAACTTTGCCATAACATCCCACATTAAGAATACCATGTTATTCATTACCTCATTGCATTATATATAGGCATACGCCAAGTCATAACATTCATAAAAGAACTATATTATGTTATTCCATATCGTAAGAGTATCAAAATGTATAATTCATCACAGTATAATATCATACTATTTCTCATTAATACACTTCGAACATAATTATAATGTAAACATATACCCACTTACTAATTCATCAATTATCACATCACGAGTCAATATCATGAGATATATATCACAAACATACACCACACATGCGGGTTTCCAAGAAAAAGGGGCCAAAATCACTTATTTCCTCTAATTAAATCTCATAATATCCAATTATAGCATACTAGCTCACACACCATGTTCCATGTAAGTAAAATCACCTATAAGGGCCTATATGTCCCGAAACATGCACAAAACATGCACTATAAATACACGGATTTCCAAAACATAATCACAATCACTAATTTCGTCTAATTACATCTTATAACATCCATCCATAGCATGCTAGCCCATACACAAGGCTCCACATATACCAAATTACCTATATCGGCCTATATACCCAAAAACATGCACGAAACATGCATGAGGTAAAAATATGCATAAACCATTTAATATATTTAATTTTTATACTTCAACACGTCACACTAATCCATAATATAAGTTTTATATACTCAAAATAGTTAATTTCATCGAATATCACAAAAACCAATTTTCGGCCCTTAAAAATCCGTATTTTCATTTAAAATCAATTTTTAGCATAACTTCTACAAAATATATCAGAAAGCCACGAAATTTGGCCACAATATAAAATATTTATAGATACAACATACTCACCTGACGTATCGAGCAAACGATGTCCCACGTCCGCCCGGTAGCCTGTCGAAGTTCAACTTTTTCAACCTAATTGGAAAATTATAGAACCGATTAGCTTAAAACTCAAAACTCAACCTACGGACCTCCAAATTTGAATCCATCTTCACCCGCGCATCACAAATAACATATGTAGGTGAGCTACATTGATAGATTTCGAATTCGGGCCCCAATACAAGAACTCGCATATTGATCGGAGGCTTTCTAATAGGAAAATTTCCTATTTTCTAATTTCTTTAATCCCCTTATTCCTATTCTCTCAAATTAGGGTTAATAATAATAATAGGACTCAATTACACCTCCGAACCTAACAAATTCTCACTTAAATCTCGCTCAGGCATTTCACCGAACACCCGGCGTGCATACATGGTATACCCGTATTTTTGAGATTCCGACGGGTTTCTAACTCCATAAAATTTTCACTAAACCCATTCTAAATTGTTTCCCCTTAATACACAACAATTTCTATAACTCATACTTATCAATTATTCTATTTATTATCCAAATTCTAAAGCCAACACACTAATTAATTTATACTTCACAACCCACTCAATTTCTTACCAATCTTCCTTCTCTATAATTACTAGCATCACCTAATTACCCTACTATATCATTTTCTAGCACTAAAACTCAAAATCATATATTCCCATAAAATAAACTTCATAATTCCTTACCTTCCAAGCCTTATCTTTGCAAATGGACTCCGGAAATGAGTAGAGCACCTCCAAATTAGCTAAAACCCTCAATTTTTCTCGAAGAATTGGGTTGGAAAGTTAGGGTTTTGGAAACCCATGCATTGGTCGGTGGTGGGGCTTTGATTCTGGCCGAAATCAGAATGGGGGAGGAGAGAAGGGTAGGAAAATGTAAATAAGGAGGCAAAATTGCTTATAAGTCCCTATTTGACCATAGCTTTATATATATATCCTTCTAGTTAACTCTTCTAGGGTTTTTCATGTAAAAATCACTCCATAATGTACTTAAATTCATCCCAACATAAAATAAAATTAGAAATGCATTTTTATTTATAATTGTAATCAAAATCAATAGTTACGAACGATAGCAATATAAATATGTATATATACGAATATCGCAATGTTTCAGAAAAATACTTTCAACTTCAAACTATAATTTAACAACTCAAAAATTTAAACCCCCTATAATGAGCAAATGCCCCAGAAAAATTTCGGGTCAAATCGGATTCGTCGTCTCCGAGAAAACTCATATCAAAACTCCTATATTTTCAATTTTTCCCGTTTACCCCAAAATATCAATTTAATCATTCTAATACTAATATAATCAATTAATAGGGGTAAATATACTCAGAAACATATTTAAAAATAATTTAAATCAAATAATTAAGGAATTAAAAAAAAACAGATGTTACAGTCCATTTCTTCCTCTGTCATAGCTGCTCTCCTGACTAGCTTATCGAACCTCCTTATGCCCAACAGAATCATTCTCGACCTCAAGTTGGGCCTCAAGCCCTGCTCAAACTTCTTGTCCTTCTTCGCCTCATCAACTATAAGCTCTGGTGCATACCTCGACAGCTGAGCAAACTTAGTTTCATATTCTCGCACGGTCATACTGCCCTGCTGTAGATTCAAGAATTCTGTCGCCTTCTTCTCCTGAATATCCAGGGGAAAGAAACGATCCCTGAATTCTTCTAGAAAGGCCTCCCAAGTCAATTGCTGGTCCCCCAAAGTCCTCTTCACCGTTTGCCACCAAACACCAGCGTCCTTTTCCAACTGCATAGTGGCCAAATTCACCTTATTGGCTGCCGGAGTTTCCGAGACCTCGAAGATTGTCTCCATCCTTCTAATCCAATCATCAGCCTCATTTGGATTAGACTGCCCCTCAAATACGGGCGGCCTCATCCTCTTGAAGGATTCAATCTGCTTGATAGGATCAGCGTTAACCAATCCTGGTCCAGTCCCGTAATTCTGATGTTGGTTATGATTCTGCGCCAAATTAGCTGCCATTAGTGCATTCAAAGTCTGATACACCCTGGTAAATTCGGCCTCGAGATCAACTCCAGTTCCTTGGGAACTTCCAGCTCCATCACCATTGTTACCAACCCTGGATCTGGGTCCAACCATTCTGAATACTGCAAAATGAGGGGAGAGTTAGAGCACCACAACACAATTCATATTCACATCAATACCCTTTGGCAAAACCACAACCATACCCCAAAAGTAAAAACATCATGTTGCAGTTCTATGTGATACTCACTCTCTCATGTCCACACCTAGGTTATTTTTTACCATGTTTATTATTACTATTGAAGCACGCTCTGATACCAATCTCTGTAGCGCCCCGAATTTTCAATATAATATCTTAGAAATATGTGGCACAATTCCCAGCATCAACTTCAATGTAATATTAAACACAGTCCAAAAACACAAATAATTTTTATTTCAACTTTTATTACAACAATCTTTACAAACACAGCGGAATACAAAACACCTTGAATTACAAACTTTCTTTTTACAACACTTCTTTTACAAAATTTATACAAAAGCTCTATTACATCAACTTATCTTAAGCATCCAAACCCTAGGCTCTAAGCAACAACAACCTGTAAAACATGAGGCTAGAGATAATTCCTAACCCCCAAAACTAAAGGGGTCAGCCATAAAGGTGTGAATGACATAAAACAAGTAACATAATTAATCATAAAACACTGAGTCATCAACAACATGTATTAACAGTAAGAATAAATGAAATGAGAAATAACAAATAAGTAAAGTATGAAAACATCAAGGAATATAAGATAGTAAATAGTAATTCATGAAAACATCCAGTGATTCTAGACTAAGTGTCACGTGTGGAAAAAACAGGAAAATACAAGCATAAAACCAAGTCAAGAAAACACAAGCTCTATATGCTGACTTTCTAATGCATACTTGTCGGATTCTATGCATTCCATAGTGCATAGGTCCAGTGCAAGCTCTTAACGATCTCCACTTATAGGGATAACCCCTCGTTATGCAACTAATCCTACTACAGTGATGGAAAACAAGATCCAGAATAGTCCGCGAATAGGCACCACAGCCCTCGACGCACAAGCATCATGTAAGATAGCTAAAAAACAACCAGAGAATCATCTCCCAACCCCGTGTACCCCACGAATAGGCTTATAAGGCCCTCGACGTGCAGATACACCAGGTACATTTCATGAATAGGCCTGCCGACCCTCGACACGCGAATGCAACCTGCATGCTCTGTGAATAGGCCTGCAGACCCTCGACACGCGAACACACAAATGTCCTCTCGAGACAAAACAACAAGCAGTCCTGGAATGCATCTGTTGGACTAACAAAACCATGAGCCTATACTAACATTTCCCAAGTTCCATCACATCCCCACTAGTGCCTGTCCTTAAGTTGATTATAATTAAACCACTAAAAATCCTCATATCTAGAGTTAGTGTATCCTGCCGGACTTAAACACTCAACAACAATTAAACCAAGACCCTCCAGGACTAACTTAACAAATCTCAACTACCGGTACCAGGACTCCCACTCAACTCCTAGAGATCTCAACAAGACCAAAATTCATTAATCCATCATCAAAATGATCAAAGGGAAAAACCTTTCCAAACAACAAAACCGAAATCTTTTATAAAATTCCCGAATCCAAATCCAATAATAAAATATCTTGAAAACATATGTTCTATAGAAAGAATAATATCTAGAATAGTAAGTTATAGATCCAAAAACATTTAAAGAATCCACCATTTAAAGAACACCTGGAAAACTCAAGAAACATCAGTAAAAGTCGACTGCAAACCAGAGTCGGTCGACTGTCCAGAATGAAGATCCAACAGTTTTAAGAAAATAATTCTAAGTGTTGACGGTCGACTGTAAAAGACACCAGTCGACTGTCCAGAGCGAAAATCCAACACCTCGAGAAAATATCAAAACAGAGCAGAGACAGTCGACTGGAGAAATGGTTCAGTCGACTCTTCCGCACGAGATTTCAAGAAAAATGAGAAAACATAGTAGCCAGGTAGCGACGATCGACTATCGAAACATACCAGTCGACTGTCTCACCTACAGACTGCAATTTGGGTTGTGCATAATGCAACTGATATGAAGATTTACCTTACAAAAACGAAAACTATAAAAAGTATATTTCTGATATGATCAAATACAACTTATAGGATATATAAGGATCCATAAAAACCAATCAAAATCGCTTGAATTGATAAAATAACTTTTTGATGAATTTCTTCAAGATAAAACATAAATGTGTGCATATATCAAAACTAGAGTTTTTTTTTATTGAATCAATCATACCTCAAAATAACCTTTTTTTATATTCCAAAACATATCAATACCAAAATAATTTGAGATATAGACAAATCCTTCGTAAACACATAAAAACTCAATTTCTTCTAAAACAACAAAAACACTCTATTCATGAAAATGTTTGTGCATGTTCGTGCACCAAAGAAAACTTCACCAATTCATAAACTAAAATAACCAAATATTCAAATATCAAACTTAGTATTTGAGTAAATTCAAATTCAAATGAAATCTTTCACAAAATCACAAATGCCCAAATTTAATCAAAAAAATGTATCAATCTCCAATTTTAGTCATCACAACTCAAATCCTCAAGACATGGTCTTCTAATCCATTACTCATTCTCAAAATTCCTCAAACTCAAACTCAACTATTCTCAATAGTTGATCCATAAGCAAATTTATCATTTACATGGCCAAGTTGCATTCATCCAACTCACGAATAATCCAAAAATCTCTTCTTTAATCAATTAATGCATAACATCCATCATACTCAATCAAATCAGCAATAAATCCAAAAGAAATAGCCTACTAAAAATTTATATTATGTTCTCCTACAATCCAAAATCATCCACATGCAATTCTACTCACAACAACTAGGATTCTTCTCAAAGATCCAATTTTATCATCCATCCGACATACATATTCATACCAAATCCTAGCATGCTTTCTAATAGATGAAACACCACATACCACATACATAAATTAAAACAACAAAACAATTTACATCACTCACCTCGTTGGAGAGATCAAACGAATGTAACAAAGCAAGATGAAGAATCCCTCCTTTGCATAGAATCCAAGATCTCCTCTTTAAATCTCCAAAAAAATAAAAACAATAAAACCTTTATGTTGTGCAGCGAAAGACAGCTGCACTTCACCTTTTAAGTAGGCCGGAATTAGGAGAATTAGGGGGTTTGAACACATTTGCAAAATAATCCTTTTAAAATATATCTTTACATAAATAGATCTCTATACTTGGAAACTTGATAAAACCAATTTAATTGAGATTTAAAACACAAAAATAACCATCCTAAGTCAGCCGGCACTGTTTGAAATGTCCAGAAAAACAGTTTTGCACTTTCATCCCTCAACATGACAATTTTGCAAAAAGACCCTTCTTTTTTTGTAATATTTGCAAATAGGTCCAATAAATATCAGAAAAATCTAGAAAAATCACAAATAATCTCAAATAATAATTAATGATTTTCACAAAAATAATTTTGCCTTTTGAACTTTTTAAGAAAATATTTGCACGTGTTTTGCACGTGTAAAAGATAAATCTTCAGAAAATATTTATTAAATCTCCAAAAATCATTTTATTCATTTATAAATCTTTAAAATGATATTTAAAAATATGGGATACTACAGCCCAAACCCAATAGCCACTACGTCCGTTTGGACTTGTGTCAATAATCCGCAACCGCAACCCCGTTATATACAAAGTACAGGTTCGGAATTTAATTTAGTGAATCAAAATAAAATGTGACTATCAGGTTTCGAACCCAAGATCTCTTACAAGTAGTGCTCTGTGGTGCACTGGCTAACTAGTATGTCCAAGTGCGATTTTTGTTTAGGAGTCGTATCAATGTACTTTTGTTCATACTGTTTAGAAATTGGTTCCTTTTCGCAAAACTTGTTTATCCACTGATCCAATCTTTTAGGATATTGAAATAAACTTTTCTTTTCACTGAGATGAGTTTTAAAACAGCAACCAACAAGTTCAAATTTATTTTAAAATATATATCGCCATTTTCTAATAGTTTTTCTTTTCATTTTACATACTAATTTACATTTTCTCAAAACTCGAATTTAAGAATCATGTTCATTAAAACTAGCTTATGTACTCGATTACACTAATTAAAATTTTGTAATAAAAACCAAACATGCCTATTAATCATCCATGAAATCTCAAAGAAAATTCTTTTATGAAATTTTTTTATATTTTCAATTTAACATGGCAACATACAATAGTTGACACATTTCATGGTAATAATTCGATTTATCTTTCTTTCTTTCTTCTTTCAATTTATCATGGTATCAAAGCATAAATTTAATATAACACTACTTCTACAATTTTCATACAAATCATACATTCGACAAGTACAAATTTACAAGCATACTAACATGTTTCATAGTATTAATTCTCTTGTCAAAATCTTCTTTCTAATTAACTTGGTGGCTCTTATCTACTTAATCACAACAAGATTATCTTCATTCATAGCATAATATACTAGCATGGATTTTATCTACATATTTCACATCAAATTCAATTTATACTACTCATTTATAACTTTTAGCATGTATTCTCTACAATTAGAAAGTAAGAAATCACCCACATCATATCAAATCGATCTACATTACTAATTTCATACTCAATCTATAAATTAGAAAGTATAGAGACTACCCACCTCTTATGGAGAATGAAATAACCAAAATTGGAGAGACCACTTCTAGCTCCTAGCTCCAACAAGCAACTCCTTGTCCTTCACCTCCTAGCAAGAGCTCTCCAATGCACAAAGGTACTCTTTTTCTCTCTTTCTTTTTCCTCTCTTTAATTTTGTTATTTTAGGTGTGAAATGTGAAGAAGAATGGGTGTGTATTTATAGTACAAAATGAAGGGCTAAAGTGCAAATTTCTCCACCTAATAAATTACTCTACTTAATTTCCAACTCTTCATAATCCTAACTCCTATAACTTCCAACTCTTCATGATCCTAACTCTTTAAAAACTCAACCCCCAACTCTTCCTATTCTAAACTCCCCAAACCGGTCACCAAGCACTCAGAAAAGCCCACGTGAGTTGCAACAGCACTTATTGCTGTTAACTCTCCATCAAATTTTGAGTGGGCCCCATGCTCCAATGCCACGTCAGCGAAGCCAGAGAGCACAGAGAAAATGCTCTGTCTTCCTCTCACCAATCGGAAGGAGAGTGGGCCCCTTATTCAAAGCCACGTCACCATAGCCCTTTTGTCCAAAGTCATACAGCCATATGCTGCATGGTTCAAGCACCGTGCGGCCCCCCATTTATGTACACATTACACATATATTTACCAACCAGCCAAATCTCAACATATATATATATATATATATATATATATATATATATATATATATATATATATATCATCTTTATATATATTATATAATACATACATATATACTACTACTATTGTATTATTTTTTTTAAATTACGGGGTGTTACACACACTCTAAAATTTATTTTGAAAACAAGTACGCTTAAATATGCTCACCGAAACAAACACGTGCGTCGCACGTAAAATATCAAAAATACGAAATTCTACATTATCAACTGAAAAATGTTAAGGATAATAAAAGTAAAATATAAGAAAATATATTTATTAATTTTATATATTTCATGACGTAATTGCTACGTACATAGAAAACACGTGCATTACACATACAAAAGTATTTAGATCAAAATGTGAGAAAATGAATTTCCGTTTTATAAAAAAATAGATTTGAATACATAAAATAAATAATTTAAACACATAAAAAGTATTCCACGTAGCGGTGGAAACACATAATCGATACGTGCATCAAAATACGTAAAAAGTACGTAAAACCGAGAGATTGAAATTTAATAATTTAGTTAACCCAAATTGGATAAAATGTACGAAAAATGTATAAATAGTTGGTAATTAAAATACATAGTGAAAATACGTTACAAAATACACGTGCGTAACACACGAGGAAAAATTGTCATTTCCAATTTTGCAGGGTGTTACAGGTTTTGGGTTTAAATTTTTATGGGCTTGTGTTAACAATAGGGTTAAAGAAATGGGCTACAATAAATCAATAGGGATATATTAGTACATATTAACTAATTAAATCAAATAGCATACATAAAAATCATACCTTATATTAATAAATATAAAAGAATAAGTGGAATTCCACTGTTCCACAAGTCAACAAGAGCTGGTGATTTCGAATGAATAGTTGGATTTTATTAGATAACAAGAATACAATAGTTTAAAAAAAGGAACATAAATACAAGTAAAACTCGTACATCCGGAAACAGGGGTTAATATCCTACCCACCTTACAAAAAAATTCGTTCTCGAAATTCATTCAGGTGGATCATATGTAATACCCCAGATTTGCAGCGAACAGTCGACTGGTCGATTGTTCAGTCGACTGGTCTGCGTACATGGAATTTGGGGAATTTGAGAGGATTTGAGAAATTTAGTCCCACATGGGAAGTACACAAAAACTAATTTGAGTATAAATATAATTAGCCAATGATCAAGAGTCACCTAATTGGTTAACCACCTTTTAGAGAGGCAACCTGTGGTGGGCAGTTGTACTACATAGTATCTAATTTGTCTTCTGAAAATATTAAAATTGTCTGAGTATTTGTAACGCCCCGCCCCAATACTCAGACAATTTTAATATTTTTAGAAGACAAATTAGATACTATGTAGTACAACTGTCCACCACAGGCTGCCTCTCAAAAGGTGGTTAACCAATTAGGTGACTCTTGATCATTGGCTAATTATATTTATACTCAAATTAGTTTTTGTATACTTCCCATGTGGGACTAAATTTCTCAAATCCTTCTCAAATCCCGTGTAAACAGTGTTACCAGTCGACTGTTCGCTACAAATCTAGGGTATTACATACACCCCACCTTTAGAAATCAGCGTCCTCGTTGAGTGCGGGGCACACATCTAGTGTAGGATCCGCCTTTCTAACACCCTGCCTATCCGGAGAATCATCTCCTTGCCTATCCGGAGAATTACCTCCCTGCCGTGTACCCCACGAATTGTGCAGATACACCCGGTGTCGAAAGTCGGCTCTCATACCATTTGTAACGCCCCGCCCCAATACTCAGACAATTTTAATATTTTCAGAAGACAAATTAGATACTATGTAGTACAACTGCCCACCACAGGCTGCCTCTCTAAAAGGTAGTTAACCAATTAGGTGACTCTTGATCATTGGCTAATTATATTTATACTCAAATTAGTTTTTGTGTACTTTCCATGTGGGACTAAATTTCTCAAATCCTCTCAAATTCCCCAAATCCCGTGTACGCAGACCAGTCGACTAAACAATCGACCAGTCGACTGTTCGCTGCCAAACTGGGGTATTACATAATTTGTCTTCTAAAAATATTAAAATTGTCTGAGTATTGGGGCGGGGCGTTATAAATGGTATCAGAGCCGACTTTCGACACCGGGTGTATCTGCACATTTCGTGGGGTGCACAGCAGGAAGGTAATTCTCCGGATAGGCAGGGAGATGATTCTTCGGATAGGAAGGGTGTTAGAAAGGTAGATCCTACACTAGATGTGTGCCCCGTACTCAGCGAGGACGCTGATTTCTTAAAGGTGGGGTGTATGTAATACCCCAGATTTGCAGCGAACAGTCGACTGGTCGATTGTTCAGTCGACTGGTCTGCGTACACGAGATTCGGGGAATTTGAGAGGAGATTGAGAAATATAGTCCCACATGGGAAAATATACAAAAATAGTTTGAGTATAAATGTAATTGCCTATGATCAAGAGTCACCTAATTGGTTGACCACCTTTTAGAGAGGCAGCCTGTGGCGGGCAGTTGTACTACATAATATCTAATTTGTCTTCTGAAAATATTAAAATTGTCTGAGTATTGGGGCGGGGCATTATATTGATCATTGGCTAATTATATTTATACTCAAATTAGTTTTTGTGTACTTCTCATGTGGGACTAAATTTCTCAAATCCTCTCAAATTCCCCAAATCCCGTGTACGCAGACCAGTCGACTGAACAATCGACCAGTCGAATGTTCGCTGCCAAACTGGGGTATACTTCCCATGTGGGACTATATTTCTCAAATCCTCTCAAATTCCCCAAATCCCGTGTACGCAGACCAGTCGACTGTTCGCTGCAAATCTGGGGTATTACATACACCCCACCTTTAGAAATCAGCATCCTCGCTGAGTACGGGGCACACATCTAGTGTAGGATCCGCCTTTCTAATACCCTGCCTATCCGGAGAATCATCTCCCTGCCTATCCGGAGAATTACCTCCCTGCCGTGTATCCCACGAAATGTGCAGATACACCCGGTGTCGAAAGTCGGCTCTGATACCATTTGTAATGCCCCGCCCCAATACTCAGACAATTTTTAATATTTTTAGAACACAAATTAGATACTATGTAGTACAACTACCCACCACAGGCTGCCTCTCAAAAGGTGGTTAACCAATTAGGTGACTCTTGATCATTGGCTAATTATATTTATACTCAAATTAGTTTTTGTATACTTCCCATGTGGGACTATATTTCTCAAATCCTCTCAAATTCCCCAAATCCCGTGTATGCAGACCAGTCGACTGTTCGCTGCAAATCTGGGGTATTACATAAGAATTTAGAAATTCATTCTTTTGTATTAAGTAAAACTTTTATTTGAGAATAATTGGAGATTGAGTATCACTCTTCATGTAATAAGATTTGTTTGAGTTAATGGAATAAAGACAAAAGTTTTATTTGATACTGTTTCTTGCATGCAATTGTGTCGCCCATTTATTGCTAGTCTTAAGTGTGGAGCTTAAGGTGTTTTCAGGTAAGGTCTTGAGGTGGCTATCCTTAGCCATGTCCTTTCTAAGGAGGGAGTGGCCACTGATTCTCGGAAGGACGAAGCAGAAGGTCAGAGTTGGATGCAGGAATTCAGTAGTTGTTGCAGCGTGACTTCCGATGGCAAGTTATCAGAGTTGCGCAGCGGAAGGTTGTTTTTCTGAATTCTTTGCATGATAGTGTTTCTTCTGAAGGTTTCTACTTCTTTGTTGGAATGCATTCTTTCGTGTGATTGTATTTCCTTAAATTATGTTTCTATCCATGAGTTTTCATTCCTTATTGGTGTGTTTGTTTGGACCCCATTAGCGGTAGTTCTGTGGACAGAACTCTTCTAAGGAGAGAGTGATGTAGAACCCCGTATTTTCAAATATTATTTTAAATATTTGAAAATGAATTAAACTGATTTTCTGGAGATTTAATAAATATTTTCTAAAGATTTATCTTTTTACACGTGCGAAACACGTGCAAATATTTTTGGTGAAAATAACCAATTTTATATTTTTAGTAGATTCTCCTAATTATAATGGAGTAAATTCTAAAATTTGGGATTATTCTGAGTAGAGAAACTATTTTTATAAATATCTCGAAAGAGAGGGGCTTTTATGTAAAAGTCGTTTGGATCTTAAATAAATTATGAAAATTTGTTTTTACTGATATTTTGGTTTCCCATGGTTAGCATTTAAATCTAAATATATCTAGATTTTATTTGAAGTTGATTTGGTAAAGATTTAAACAAAAAGGGTGTTTTTGCAAATATGAAATTTATGTAGAATCTTGTGCAATTGTTTTTCTGGAAAGTAAAGGTCAAATATTTTGATTGAAAAATATAATATGTATTATTAGATATTATTTCTGATTTTTCTGGATTTTTATAAATATTTTATGATGTAATTGCAAATATTACAAAAGGGAGGGCTTTTGTGCAAAATCGCCACCCTGAGTGTAAATCCGAAATTTCTTGTTTACTGGGCTGCTCTGGATTGTTGGACAACTCAGTGATAAAATATTTGATTTGGTTTTGATTTAGTTAATTTATTTTAACTAAGAAAAGGTTATATATGTAAGTTTATATTTTGGAGGACTAATTTGCAAATATATTTCTAAACCCTAAATCTTTACTTCCGGCCTGTATAAAAGAGAGTGTGCAGCCGTCATTCGCTGCACAACTCAAGTTTTATTATATTATATTTACTTGGTGATTGAAGAGGAGGATTTTTGGATCTCGCAAAAGGAGAGGCTTTTCTTGTTGGATCTCTTCATTCCTAAGGTGAGTGACATGTTTGTTGTTTTGTGTATTTTGCATGTATTGTTTTGTTGATTTGTTTATGTATGTGATTTGGTACGATTTGATTGTTTGATCTATGAATGTTTGTTGGATCTGGGATATTGAATTGTGTTGCTAGAAAGCATGTTTAGGGTTGAATATGATTATGTATATTATGGATTGGATGAAAAATTGGATCTCGTAAAACCCTAGTGGTATGTGACTACAAATTTGATTTTAGTTATGAGTTGTGGTAGAAATTCAGATTTTTGAGATAATTGAATGAAAGAGTTATGAATCAAGAGATCTTGACATGAAATTGGAGAATTTAGAATTTAGTTGAGATTGAGGAAATATACCCAAATTGGGATTTTTATTGAGTTTTGATAATCAGATGGTTTGGATCTGAATACGAACTATTTCAGCGATCAGTAAATTATTTTAAGAAAACCCTATTTTGATTATATGCACAATTTATGTTTTATTTTGAAGAAGTTCATCAAAAAGTTATTTTTTTATCAATTCAAGTGGTTTTTGATTGGTTTATATGGATCTTTGTATATCCTATAAGTTGTATTTGATCATATCAAAAATATACTTTTTAGAGATTTCGTTTTGTAAAGTAAATCTATGTAACGGTTGATTGTGCACAACCAAAACTATGCAGTCTGTAGGCCGACAGTCGACTGGCATGACCTTTCAGTCGACTGGTACGACCCGGCTGCTATGATCTTTAGTATCCTTGAAAATCCGTTCTGGACAGTCCACTTAGACCCTTTTCAGTCGACTGGTACACTTAGAATTTATTTTTCAAAGTTATCGTAGATTTTTCTCTGGTAAGTCGACTTATGACCTTTTTAGTCGACTTATATTCTCTTTTAAGTCGACTTATGACATTGCAAGTCGACTTATAACACTTAGAATATTTTCTTAAAGATTCCTGGAATTTCTCTCTGGTAAGTCGACTTATGTTTTTATAAGTCAACTTATGATCTGGTAGGTCGACTTATGTTTTTATAAGTCAACTTATAACACTTAGCCTATTTTCTTAAAATCATGGGACGTTCTTTCTGGGCAGTCGACTTATGCTTTCTACAGTCGACTGGTACTGATGTATTTTTATATTTATGAAGGTTCTTTCAAATAATTTATTCTCTAAATGTTCTAAGCTATAACTTCTTATTTTATACCCTATCAACATATTATTTTATACCCCATCTTCTACTGAACATATGTTTTCAAGATACTTCATCGTCGGATTTGGATGTTGGAAATTTATAAGAGTTGGGTTTTGTTGAAAGGAGAGATTTCTCCTTTGATCGTCTGACGATGGATTAGTGAGTTTTGGTTCTGTTGAGGTCTCTAGGAGTTGAGTGGGAGTCCTGTGAACCGGCAGTTGAGATTTATTGAGTTAGGCCTGAGGGGTTTTGGTTTAGTTGCTATTGAAGTCTGGCAGGGTACACTAACTCTAGAGATAGGGATTTTGATGTCTTAAGGACAGGCAGGGTACATTTGTATGTACCGGGTGTATCTGCACATTTCGGGGGGTACACGGCAGGGAGATAATTCTCCGGATACACAGGGTGCATTTGTATGTACCGGGTGTATCTGCACATTTCGTGGAGTACACGGCAGGGAGATAATTCTCCGGATAGGCAGGGTGCATTTGTATGTACCGGGTGTATCTGCACATTTCGTGGGGTACACGGCAGGGAGATAATTCTCCGGATAGGCAGGGTGCATTTGTATGTACCGGGTGTATCTGCACATTTCGTGGGGTACACGGCAGGGAGATAATTCTCCAGATAGGTAGGGTGCATTTGTATGTACTGGGTGTATCTGCACATTTCGTGGGGTACACGGTAGGGAGATAATTCTCCGGATAGGCAGGGTACATTTGTATGTACCGGGTGTATCTGCACGTTGGGGTCTTGAAGGCCTATTCGTGGGGTACATGGCAGGGAGATGATTCTCCGGTTGTTGTTTTGAGTTATCTTACTTGATGCTTGCGCGTCAGGAGCGGTGACGCTTATTCGCGGAGTATTCTGAATCTTGTTTCCTATCACCGTAGTAGGATTAGTTGCATAACGAGGGGTTATCCCTAGGTCGTAGAGATCGTTAAGGGCTTGCACCGGACCTATGTAGAATGGGATGCATAGACTCCGACAAGTATGCATTAGAGAGTCAGCATATAGAGAATGTGTTTTCTTGACTTGGCTTTATGCATGTGGTTTTTCCAGTTTTCCTACACTTGACACTTAGACTAGCTTCACTTGTTGTTTTCATTCCATGATGTTTTCATGCTTTACATCTTCGTTATTTCTCACTCATTTATCCTTGTTGTTAATACATGCTGTTGATGACTTTATGTAGATATGATTTAATTATGATTGTATGTTTTTATGTCACTCACACCATTTATGGCTGACCCCTTTAGTTTTGGGGGTTAGGGATCATCTCTAGCCTCATGTGTTACAGGTTGTTGCTTAGAGTTTGGAGGCTTGGATGCTTGAGATAGTTTTGAGTTAAACTGATGTAATAGAGCTTTGTGTAAAATTGTGTAAAAAGAAGTGTTGTAAAAAGAATGTTGTAATTCAAGGTGTTTTGCATTTCCGCTGGGTTGTAAAGATTGATGTAATAAAAGTTTGGAATAAAATTATTTGTGTTTTTGGGCTATGTGTACTATTACATTGAATTTGATGTTGGGATTGTGCCACGTATTTTCTAAGATATCATATTAGAAATTCGGGGTGCTACATCATAGGATTGCCCCGAATAAAGCTTACTCAAAGAGATGAGGGAACTTCTTCTGGGTTTCCTCCTCGAGTTCCCAAGTCGACTCAACCAGCAGTGAGGATTCCATAAGACCCGAACAAGCTTGATGACTTTATTCTTCAGTACCTTCTCACGTTTGTCCAAGATAGAGATTGATCAGATCTCGCATGATAAATCTGCCCTCACGGATAACTCTGAGTAGTATATCACATGATTGTCATCCCTGATATACTTCCTAAGCTGGGAGACAGGGAACACATCATGAACTCCAGATAAAGCTAGTGGCAGTGTGAGCCTGTAAGCCACCTTGCCCACTCATTACACAATATCGAATGGACTGATGAATCAGGGACATAGCTTGTGTAACATTCCAGATTTTTTTTAAAATATTTTTGCACGTGCATTGCACGTAAAATTTTATGCATTTTGTCCCTAAAATTTTCTAAAGTATCACATTTTTCTTCTCTTTTTATTTGTCACATTTGCATGATTTATTTTAAATTAAACCCCATTAGGCCTAAAATCTCTTTTAAAGCCCACAAAAAAGTCAATTAAATAAAAGCCCATATTTAACTCTACATTTTAAATGTATACTTTAAATCCTACACACTTTTCATGTAACAAACATTTACAATCCAATTAATAACAATTAATTAAATGAATGAGTAGTGTGTGCACATTGGGTTCACATGCACGTGTGTGCACTAGTAACCTTGGCCAGCCACACATGAGAGAAGAGGGTGAGTGGTGAGTGTATGTGGGAGAGTGGGTGGTTATTTGAGTAGTGAGAGTCATTTCAACTACACAATACTCCTATAAATACCATCTCCTTAAATGTCATGCCCCGCTTCTCAAAAATACGGATTACGAGTACATGACATTGGCCCAGCGAATGACTAATGTCACCCATAAGCTGTTTATCCGATCAACTCAATAATATAATCAATACAGAATAATTGCGCAGGCAATAATAATAATCTTATGAACAATAATACTGGAATGAAGCAATAAGATATCCAAATACAATAATAATCCAACGTCTGGAAATAAATAACAATATTTGTGACATAAGCCCAATACAATAATAAATCCAATCTCAAATAATAATAAATCTCAATACGTTAAGTGCAATAAAATGATAAGCAATTAGAAAGCATTAAATCTTCAAAATCTCTGTTCTCCAATTCCAGCAGGCAATTCTCCATCAACACATGTGTTGCCGCTAAATTTGGTGTGGGGGCAAACAGATAGAACTTGTGGATTCTTGGGGAAACTGAATAGGAAAACCTGCGTACCTGTTCCGTCGGGCCTCGTTCGACGTTCCTACCGTGCACCTGCAAAAAGTGCGAGACACCGGGGGGGATCCCGGCGACGCACCCTCCGACGCTCAAGTCAGTAATCAAAGAGATTATGAAAGAGCGTAAAAACTGGTGAAGAGTTGATTACCTCTTAATGGAGATAGATGGGGGGTATTTATAGGCGTCTTAGGGAGCGGATTAGGAATGTAATCCCCGTGATTCGATAAGGAATGTCCTCCATAATCAGATGAGGAAGGTAATCTGACAATATATATTCCCCGTAATCAGATAAGGAATTTAATCCCTAATCCCCCGTGAAGAGATAGACGTTCATCAGGGCCGTTGATTATATTTAATCAGGAACCCTGACTCTATCTTGATGGATTGGGTACGCAGCGGGTGGAGACCCGCACCCTCTTGGTGGTGGATCCATTCGCGGATCATTGGGCACTAGGAGGGCAGATCCAATATCCGTTTTGGTCCTTTTGTGGGTGAAATTACCGTTTTATCCTCAGGTCTCGAGATTCGCGCCCGATTTGGACGGTTCCGATTAAACCCCATTTTTAGCCATATCACGAGCCCCCCACTCCTAAAGGCTGAGCTTGATCGGCCTTTGAGGAGTAGTTTAGCAGTTTTTTAATGGCTGGTGGAGTTGTATCGGGGCCCAAACGGAAGATTTTGAATCTTGAAGGAGGCAGTTTGGTGATTTTTCAAGCGGATTGAACTCTGGGTCGCTCCTGAACTCCGATGGTCATGTGGTATTCTTGCAGGGATATCTTATTAACTTCGCAAAGTGTCAATTCGTCATTCGGTGGTCTTGTATACTTGGAGTACGCTTTAGACCCCCCTAGAGTTCGCTGGCGAAGGGGCCGAGGTCCATATGCGGCTCGACGGGCTTTTCCAGAGAGGGAAGTGAGTTCGGCAGGACGGTGAGCGTCAGGAGCGAGTTCGGCGGTCCGCCGAACTCGTCTTTCCCCTACAAGAGGGTCGGTGCCGCGAACGCTCGGCAGCGGTGCCGAACCGGTTTTTTCCCTATAAGAGGGTCGGTGCCACGAACGCTCGGCAGCGGTGCCGAACCGGTTTTTTCCCTATAAGAGGGTCGGTGCCACGAACGCTCGGCAGCGGTGCCGAACCGGTTTTTTCCCTATAACAGGGTCGGTGCCACGAACGCTCGGCAGCGGTGCCGAACCGGTTTTTTCCCTATAAGAGGGTCGGTGCCACGAACGCTCGGCAGCGGTGCCGAACCGGTTTTTTCCCTATAACAGGGTCGGTGCCACGAACGCTCGGCAGCGGTGCCGAACCGGTTTTTTCCCTATAAGAGGGTCGGTGCCACGAACGCTCGGCAGCGGTGCCGAACCTGTTTTTTCCATATAACAGGGTCGGTGCCACGAACGCTCGGCAGCGTTGCCGAACCGGTTTTTTCCCTATAATAGGGTCGGTGTCACGAATGCTCGGCAGCGGTGCCGAACCGGTTTTTTCCCTATAAGAGGGTCGGTGCCACGAATGCTCGGCAGTGGGTGCCGAGCGTGACTTTTTTCCCTATAACAGGGTCGGTGTCACGAATGCTCGGCAGTGGGTGCCGAGCGTGACTTTTTCCCCCATAACAGGGTCGGTGTCACGAATGCTCGGCAGTGGGTGCCGAGCGTGACTTTTTCCCCTATAACAGGGTCGGTGTCACGAATGCTCGGCAGTGGGTGCCGAGCGTGACTTTTTCCCCTATAACAGGGTCGGTGTCACGAATGCTCGGCAGTGGGTGCCGAGCGTGACTTTTTCCCCTATAACAGGGTCGGTGTCACGAATGCTCGGCAGTGGTTGCCGAGCGTGACTTTTTCCCCTATAACAGGGTCGGTGTCACGAATGCTCGGCAGTGGGTGCCGAGCGTGACTTTTTCCCCTATAACAGGGTCGGTGTCACGAATGCTCGGCAGTGGGTGCCGAGCGTGACTTTTTCCCCTATAACAGGGTCGGTGTCACGAATGCTCGGCAGTGGGTGCCGAGCGTGACTTTTTACCCTATAACAGGGTCGGTGTCACGAATGCTCGGCAGTGGGTGCCGAGCGTGACTTTTTCCCCTATAACAGGGTCGGTGTCACGAATGCTCGGCAGTGGTTGCCGAGCGTGACTTTTTCCCCTATAACAGGGTCGGTGTCACGAATGCTCGGCAGTGGGTGCCGAGCGTGCAGACTTGTCGTTTATGTGAGTTTGTCTCTTCTGTGCGCCATTTGAACGTCTGACAATTCTGACAATTCTGACAACCCTGACAGATGGGACGCCCATTAAATGCTGTGACCTCTGGGATTCCATCAGATGGGATAGCATTAAATGCATCTCATGATTCGCTGCGGTTAACGAGGTGACGATTGGGATCGCTCCGCCGCTTGGTTTAGATGGGCCGGCCGTACAAGCCCATTAGCCTCGTGGGGCGTGCCCCCCTTCTATAAATCCTCACCCCCCCCCCCTCATTTCTCACTTCTCCGCTCATTTGCTCAGGCGTTCTCTAGTGTCTCAGACGAGTTTTTCCGGCACCGGCATTTGACTCAGGCGAGGTTTTTCGGCAGCTCCTTCCTTTCGAGGTAATTTATAAGTTATGTCTGTAGCTTCTGTCTCAGATGAAGTCTCTTGGTCCGAGCCCTCCCTTCAAGGCGCCGAGGCCTCGTCTCCGAACCCGCCTAAGGGGAAGGTGTTCGGGAAGGATTCCATCGTCGAGGAGCCGAAGAGGATGGGGGAGTTCGACAGCTACCGGGTCCGTTGACGGGTCTGCATAGGGTCAGGGAGCTCCCGAAGGACCAGGCCGAGCGGATTGTCCATGGGAGGGAGAGGACCTTCGAGGAGAATGAAGCGAGGGAGACGACGGAGGCGGATGATGCAGCGTCGATCCTTCGCGAGGAGGAGTTGGCGGCGATCCGGGATGCTTTTTTCATCCCGGAGGAGTACGAAATCATGTTGCCGGGCCCCGGAGTTAGGGCCAATTCGCCGCTGCCAGTGACCATGTGTTGCTGGCCGGTTGATGCCTTTATCGCCGGCGCCCGGCTACCTCTCCACGCGTTCGCAATTACCGTGGTGAGCTGGTATGGGGTCTGCCCTATCCAGCTCATGCCGAACGCGTGGCGAGTGATTAATGGCTTCGTTCTTCATTGCCAGGCCGCGGGGATCGAACCGCAGCTGAACGTGCTTCGGACGATATACCGGCTCCACCAAGGGAACAAGTCGGAGTACCGGTATTATCTGACTCTGAGGCACGGCGGCAGGCTCGTGGTCTGCCCAGACTCTATCAAGCATTGGCGAGAGAAGTGGGTCGTCGTGCGGAGTCGAGAGGCCTGGCCGATCCCCACCAATTGGGCAGAGGGGGTGACCAAGAGGGCGACGGCGCTGCCGAGACTCTCAGTAGAAGAGGAAGGGGCGGTTCGGACCCTTCTCGACCGGCCGAAGTACGACTGGAAAGAGTTGACGGAAGACGTTCTTTACAGGGGAGGGCTCGGCCGCGTAGATCCTAGTACGCGGCTTTTCGCCAAGTTCTTTTTTTTGTACTTGTTGTCCTGTTCTTCTTTTGTGCTAATCATTTTTTTTTTCATTTGATGTAGAATCTATGGACTACGAAGCGGTGTTGGCGCTCCGGGCTGGGCTCGCCAGTAAGGCGCCGAGGAAGCGGAAGAGGGTCGCGTCGAAGCTGCCCTCGACTCCGAAGGTGCCGGGGATTGCGGCACCCGACCAGGCGGTGGAGGTTGCTGACGACCCGGTCGTCACTGTGGCGGGGCCTTCGGCTACTGCTCCTGAGGGGGATTTCCCCATTGCCGCCGCGCTCGCCATGCCGACCCCGCCGCTAACCGTAGCAGGCGAGGAGCTCCTGACGGAGGAGCACAAGCGGATCCACATTCCGGACTGGCAGGTCCGGAGGCACGACGGGTTCCTCGGGAACTCGTTGGCGAGTATGCAGGCTGTCAAGCATCTCGCCACCCCGAAGGACCGCGCCGCCATGGACGCGGGGAGGCAGGGCGACGACGTGATCGAGATCGCTCGTTCGGCGGTATCGGTAAGTCCCGAGTTCCCTTCATTCGTTTCATCTTGAGTCACAAAATTTTTCTAACTCTCTGAGTTCTTCCTCTTTCCCTTGCAGATCGTCGTCCACTTCGGTCACCTCACCGAACGGCTGACCGCCCTCGAGAAGGAGCTGAAGCAGGAGTCCGACCAGGCTCGGAACGAGAAGGCTCGGATGTCGAACTAGCTCGACAAGCTCCGAGTCGAGCATGAAGGCCGGTCTGCGAGGATCCAGCACCTCGAGGCCGAAGTGAAGAGGCTGGAGGACGAGCTGCGTCGGGAGAAGGAGGGGTCGGCCACTCAGTTGGCCGAGGCCGAGGCGAAGCAGGCGGCGGCTGTGAAGGAGGTGGAGGACGCCACCTTGAAGAAGGCCCAGGGGTACCTCGCACAGAACATGGCGAAGGCCTTCGCCACCGCCCTCGACCGGGTGCGAGAGGCGTACCCCGGGGTGGACGTCTCGGGATGGCGACTCTTCCCCGGACACGTCGAGGGCTTCGACCCCGAGTCCGAAGGGGAAGAGGAGGAGGAGGAGGAGGAGGAGGAGGACGGCGCTGATGCCGATGCCGGGATTACTGGCGAGGTCCCGAGCGTCACGGCCACTCCACTGGCGGCGGCGTCTCCTTCGGCGAAGTCGACCCCTACTCCGCCTCGTCGCCCGGGGAAAGAGGTCGAGCACTGATCCGCCTCTCGTTTTATTGTTTTTGGCTGTTTCTGCTCTTTTTCTCTTCTTTTTTTTTTTTATCGAACTTTGTAATGCCTAATAGCGGACTGGCCACCGCTTCTTTTGACGTAAATGAAATCAAAATTTTTGCAAGTGTTGGTGCTCGGAAATTTCTGTTTTATGCCCCCTCTTTTGCCGAACTGTCAAACTTTGTTTTTAGAGATGAAAATTTTTCCAAGTGCGGTGCTTCGGCCACGCTCAACGTTTTCGCTGATTGCTCCGATTTCTTTGCAGCTTATGGTGATCCCCCAAGGCGTCGAGCTTTCCTGCCCGGACGAGGAGGTTAAAGCCGAAGCTGGCCTAGGGGCGACGAGGCTGTGTCTGGCTAGGTGTAGGGAGAAACTTTATGAGGTCGAGCTCGGATTGCGCCGAGCCGAGAGCGAGAGGAAGCATCTCCAGCTCGTCCTTGGCCGGCGTGATATCGAGATTCGTCGTTTGGAAAGCCGAATCGCCGAGCTCATACCCGAAGGTGAACACTTGCCCACTGATTTCAGTAATGAGATTCGTGTTCAGTGCATTCGTCATAATTTGTCCAAAATAACAGCGGAGAAGGACGAGTTGCTTTCCGAGATACAGCATCTGCAGTCCGTAGAGGCGAAGCTCCGGAGTGAGGGCGAGGGGCTGACGGCCGAGGTGGCCAAGTTGACGACCGAACGAGTCGAGTGGACTGCTGAAGTCGAAGCGCTCAAGAGGGCGACGGTGGATAAAAGCATCGAAGTCACCCACCTTCGGCGCCTCGTCGCTAGTCGATCTGGAGTGCCGGACTCTGCGATACCCCCACGTTTCGAAGTCGACGTTAAAGACGACTCGTTGCGGGACAGGATCTCAGAGTTGGAGGCGGAAGTGGCTCGTCTGAAGCCACATTCAGGGCCGATCAACGTTCGAAGCACGTCATGCACTCGTGCTGAGAGTGAGCGGGGCATCACTTTCTATGAGATGGCGACCCGTCAGCGGATCGGCCAACCCAGCCCGGGGGACGCGCAGAGCTCGGTGGCAATCTCCTCGAGCGGGGCGTCTGTCGGCGTAGCTGCCAGGAGCGGTGCCGAGGATACATCCCAGTTTGCCGGCTTGGGGTCGCGCTCCGGGGACAAGCGTCGTCACTCTCGAGTGTCCTTGAAGCGGAATGCTCCAGCTCCGAAGAAGCGCTGAAGTGGTCGGTTCCGCGCGTTCTTTGCTCTCTCCTTTTTTTTTCCTAAGTGTGACGAGTCGGTATTGTAAATACCCTTGTTGAGTCGTGCTCCTGTTTGTGTTTGCCTTTGTATCACATCTGTTTCATTAATAAATGTGTTATTGCCGAACTTGCGTGTTTCATTGCTGTGAATGTTGTTTGTCATGGGGTAACTTCTGAACTGTCGAACTCCGAATGGCGAGCTTCTTTTAGGTCGATCATGAGTGGAGTCGCGAAGTAACGTCGAGCCGAGTTGTGCACTTGCTTGATTAGGTTAACGTCGTCGGAGCATTTTTTAGGACGGTGAGCTGTCCCTAGCTCGTTTGGCGGACTCCGGAACCATTGTCAGTTTAAGGGGTGTAGGAGCAATTTCGAATGGCGAGCTACCCCTAGGTCGCTTAGGAGCGAGCTTGCGGAGTAGGGTCGAACCAAGTGTTGGACTCCGTACCATTCAACGGCTGTGGGAGCATTTTCGAATGGCGAGCTACCCCTAGCTCGCTTAGGAGCGAGCTTGCGGAGTAGAATCGAGCCAAGTGTTGGACTCCGGAACCATTGTCAGTTTAGGGGGTGTAGGAGCAATTTCGAATGGCGAGCTACTCCTAGCTCGCTTAGGAGCGAGCTTGCGGAGTAGGGTCGAACCAAGTGTTGGACTCCGTACCATTCAACGGCTGTGGGAGCATTTTCGAATGGCGAGCTACTTCTAGCTCGCTTAGGAGTGAGCTCGCGAAGTAGAATCGAGCCAAGTGTTGGACTCCTGAACCATTGTCAGTTTAAGGGGTGTAGGAGCAATTTCGAATGGCGAGCTACCCCTAGCTCGCTTAGGAGCGAGCTTGCGGAGTAGGGTCGAACCAAGTGTTGGACTCCGTACCATTCAACGGCTGTGGGAGCATTTTCGAATGGCGAGCTACTTCTAGCTCGCTTAGGAGCGAGCTCGCGAAGTAGAATCGAGCCAAGTGTTGGACTCCGGAACCATTGTGACATTTAAGAGTTACAAGCAGAGGGATGTAATAGTAGTGAAAACATGAAGAAACTTCATTTATTAACATCTAACGATCGGCTGCTTCTAAAGTTGCTAGCCGTTATTACAATAATAAAAGAAAGCACAAAAAGGACAAACTATGACTAGAGAAAGGAGGGGAACGGTTCGGCATCTCGAGTTACTTGGAGAGACGTAGTTGCCTTCTCCTGGTATTTCAAAAGATGGTCGGCGTTCCAAGTCCGGGGAATTTCTCTGCCTTCGAGATCCTCTAGCTTGTAGGTACCGGGGCGGATCACTTTCGAGATCTTGTACGGTCCCTCCCAGTTCGGGGCCAGCTTGCTTTTCTGCCCGGGGAATGATATGGCCAACTTCCGAAGGACTAAATCCCCTTCTTTGAGGTCCGTTGGGCGGACTCTTTTGTTGTATGCCAGCTCGATCCTTCTTCGGTAAGCTTGCTGGCGTATGGCAGCTCTCTCTCGGATTTCGTCTATCAGGTCTAGGCTTGTTCTGAGTTCTCTAGCATTCTGCTCTTCTTCATAAGCGATCAGGCGAGGAGAGGGTATCCCGACTTCTAGGGGGATGATGGCTTCGGCCCCATAGGTGAGATTAAATGGGCTCTCGCCTGTTGGGGTCCGCTTGGTGGTGCGGTGATTCCAGAGTACGTTCGGCAGCTGATCGACCCATAGTCCCTTGGAACACTTGTCTAACCTCTTCTTGATTCCTGCAAGAATCTGTCGGTTGGCATTCTCAGCTTGGCCATTCGACTGGGGATGGGAGACGGAGGAGAATCGGTGTTGTATGGAAAGGTCTTCACACAAGGCTCGGAAGGCGGCTCCAGTAAACTGTGTCCCGTTATCTGTGACTATGACTCGGGGAACGCCGAACCGGCAAATCACATTCTTCCAGAAGAACTGAACGACCCTATGTTCGGTGATCGTAGCCAGGGGTTCGGCTTCTATCCACTTAGAGAAATAGTCAACTGCCACGACTAGGAACTTTAGCTGTCCGGGGGCTGGAGGGAATGGTCCCAGTAAGTCCATCCCCCACATAGCGAAGGGAACGGGACTTGATAGGGAGGTCAGCGGTGCCTGCGGAAGACGTCGGATGTCTGCATACTTTTGGCAGGAGCTGCACTGCCGAACGTGTCGTTCGGCGTCCCGTAGGAGAGTGGGCCAGTAATACCCATAGTTCAATACCTTGCGCGCCAGAGCCCTGGATCCAGAATGGGCTCCGCCGATCCCCTCATGGAGCTCTTGTAGGGCGTAGTCGGCTTGCTCGGGGGAGAGGCACCTTAGATACGGTCGACCATCCGCTTGGGTGAAGGAGCGTTTGTATAAGATGCCTTCGAGTAAAGTAAAACGCTCGGCTCGGGCCCTAATTCTTCGTGCTTCCCTCGGATCTTCAGGGAGGAGTCCGTTCCTCAGGAATTCGACAATGGGTTTCATCCAGTTGTCTTCGAGGAGGACGGGCAATGCTTCAACGGAGTCTGGCGCTTCGTCCTCTATGCTCGGCTTTAGGAGGACTTCTATCAAAACGGTCTGTTCCAGACCTTGAAGGGAGGAGGAGGCTAACTTGGATAAGGCGTCGGCCTGAGCATTTTCTTCTCGAGGGATCCTTTGGATGAGAGCCTCGTCGAACAGCGCCATGAGGCTCTTTACTTTGGACAAGTATTTAGCCATTCTATCGTCGCGGGCTTCATACTCGCCGAGGACCTGGTTAACAATCAACTGGGAGTCGCTGAAAATCCGTAGCCGACGTGCTCCAGCATTTCGGGCCATTCGAAGCCCGGCTATTAGTGCTTCATATTCGGCCTCGTTGTTCGAGGCTTTGAAATTTATCCGGAGTGAGTATTGGAGGACGAAGCCATCTGGTCCTGCCAGGATGACTCCTGCCCCGCTACCCTCATTACAAGAGGACCCGTCAACATAGACCGACCAGACGGGGGGTCCCTTTGCTGCTTGGCCAGACTCGGGGATTGTAGTCTCAACTATGAATTCGGCCAGTGCCTGCGCCTTGATTGCAGTCCGAGGCTGATAAGTTATATCGTGCTGGCTCAGCTCGATCGACCACTTCATGAGGCGACCAGAAGTCTCGGGTTTGTGAAGAATCTGTTTCAGTGGCTGGTCGGTAAGGACGACCACCGAATGAGACTGAAAGTAGGGTCTAAGTTTTCTTGCGGCCATTACCAGGGCATACGCCATTTTCTCAATTTTCGGGTACCGAAGTTCGGCATCCCGGAGCACCTTGCTGACGTAGTATATGGGCTTCTGAGCCCTTTCTTCTTCTCTGACTAAGACCGCACTGAGCGTCTGCTCGGAAGCCGCGAGGTAGAGGTAGAGCGGTTCGCCGGGTACCAGTTTGCTAAGGAGAGGGGGATTGACGAGGTAGGCTTTAAGCTGGTCAAAGGAGTCTTGTTGCTGCTGCCCCCACTCGAATCCTTTAGCCCCCCTGAGGGCTTTGAAGAACGGGAGGCACTTCTCCCCGGACTTCGACAGGAAGCGCCCTATGGCGGCTAAGCGACCAGTCAGCCTCTGAACTTCTTTGACATTTCTAGGGGGGGCCATGTCCAGTATGGCCTTGATCTTCTCCGGATTCGCCTCTATTCCTCGTTGGCTAACCATAAAGCCGAGGAACTTGCCTGATGAGACGCCGAACGCACATTTGCTCGGGTTGAGTCTCATGTTGTTCCTTCTTAAAACATCAAATGCTTCTTGGAGGTCGGTCACATGATCAGCACCTCGGATGCTTTTTACCAGCATGTCATCGACATACACTTCCATGTTTCTGCCGATCTGAGCCTGAAAAACTTTTTTGACGAGGCGCTGGTATGTTGCCCCCGCGTTCTTTAGGCCTAATGGCATGACCCTGTAGCAATAAAGGCCTTGGTCGGTTACAAAAGACGTCTTTGGGATATCTGGCGGGAACATCCTTATCTGATTGTAACCCGAGAAAGCGTCCATGAAGCTTAGAAGCTCATGTCCCGAGGTTGCGTCAATCAGAGTGTCGATGCTCGGTAGAGGGAAGGGATCTTTGGGACAGGCTTTGTTGAGGTCGGTGAAATCAATGCAAATTCTCCATGTTCCGTTGGACTTCTTCACCATTACTACGTTCGATAACCATTCAGGGTAGTTTACCTCCTGTATGAATCGAGCCTTCAGCAATTTATCTACCTCTTCTTTAATAGCGAGCTGTCGCTCGGGGGCGAACTTACGCCTCTTCTGCTGAACCGGTTTGGACCCCGGATCAACACTCAAGTGGTGGACTAAGAGCTCTTCGGAGATACCGGGCATGTCGGCTGCGGACCATGCGAAGAGGTCTTGATTGTCTCGGATGCATTCCACAATATCTGAGTATAGGGCGGACGGGAGGGCCTTGCTTACGAAGAACTTGCGGGTCGGCTCTTGTTCGGAGAAGAGCACCTCCTCCAATTCGTCCGCTGGCTCGGAGGTCGGTCTTGTGGAATCTTGGGGAATTTCCAGGGTCTCTAAAGAGAGGACGGGCCCAAGGGTCGAAGTCATGTAGCATTTCCGGGCCTGCTCCTGATTTCCCCTTACTTCTCCGACCCCGGATCGGGTGGGAAATTTCATCTTCAGATGATATGCCGAGGGAACCGCTTCCAGAGCCGCGAGGCCGGGCCTGCCCAAAATGACGTTGTAGGCAGCGGGAACATCCACTACCATGAAGTCCATTGGCTCCGTTCTGGTGGTAGGGGTTTGTCCGGCAGTTACATCGAGGGTGATCACCCCTTCTATAGTTACCGGAACCCCCGTGAACCCATGGAGAGTGTAACCGGCGGGTTTGAGTCTGTCTCTGGAGAGCTTTAGGCCTTTGAAAGCGGAGAGGAATAGGATGTTGACGGAGCTGCCGTTGTCGACTAAGATCCTCTCCACTTTGAAATTTGCCATGTGGACGCTGATGACGAGAGCGTCACAATGCGGGATACGGACTCCCTCGAGATCTTCGTCGGAGAAGGTAACTGGCACTCCGAGGCCCTTGGGAGGAGGCGTGGTTCGGACTGAATTGACCTCTCTGATAAATGCTTTTCGGGAGGAGTTCGAGAAGCCTTCCATCGGACCCCCATGGATGAGGTGGAGGACTCGCTCTTCCTCGAAGTCTGGCGTCTCTTCTCTTTCCGGACGCTTGTTAGCCCCCCGAGGCGGGAGAGGGGGCTCGGCTCGGTCCTTTTTTACAAACTTCGTCAGCTGTCCCCTCTGGATAAGGGCTTCGATCTCGTTCCTCAGAGCACGGCAGTCGTTGGTGTCATGCCCGTGGTCCCGGTGATAACGGCACCATTTCTCTTTATCTCTTCTCTTGGCGGGAGTATTCATTTTGGGAGCTGGAGGCAAGACCCCATCTTTTTCGACCTCCATGAAGATGGCCGAGAGGTTAGCGTTGAGGGGAGTGAACTTCTCAAATCTAGGGGGAGGTCGGCGCTGGCCGGCATTATCCTTCTGGAGCTTCTTGGCTCCTTCTTCTTCTGCCCCCTTCCTTTTGAGCCCGGAGGCGGGCGCTTCCCAGTTGGGGGGTCGCTCGGCCTCTTCGGCCCGAATGTACTTTTCGGTGCGAAGAAGAAGGTCGGAAAAGTCATGCGGGGGTTTCTTGGCAAGGGAGGAGCGGAGGTTGGAATTGAGAATGTTGGATTGGAATGCTGCGGTAGCGACCGATTGGTCGAGGGAGGCAATAGTTCTAGCTTCGGCTGTGAATCTCTTCACGTAGTCCCTCAGTTTTTCCCCCTTTTGCTGACGGAAGTGCAATAGTGAGATGCTGGTTTTCTCGGTCCTTCGGCTGCTGACGAAATGGGTGATGAACAGGGTCTCGAACTGTTCGAAGGAGAATATTGACGCCGGGGCAAGACGAGAGTACCATTCTCGAGCCGGGCCTTTCAGAGTTGCAGGGAATGTTTTGCAGAGGAGGGCATCGGACGCTTGATGGAGGAGCATCAAAGTCTTAAAGCCTTCGATGTGGTCAACTGGATCGGTCTCCCCAGTGTAGTTCTCGAACTGGGGAGGTTTGAAACCAAAGGGAACAGGAGTATCCACTATGGTCCGGGAGAACGGGGGTCGGCTAGGACGGAGGGTCCTCCCCCTGAGTTCTTCTTCTCGGTTTATCTGTCCCAAGAGTTTTTCCACCTCGTTCAGGCGGCGGTTCATGGTGTCATCTCTCCGGCGGTGATCTGCCGAGCCACGGGACTCGTCTTCGTATGATGGGGAGCGAGGGCTGCGGCGACGGTAGCTTCGGGAACGACGAGGACTTGGGGTGCGTCTGGAATTGGTAGGAGCGGGTCGAGGAGAAGGGGAACGTTGGCGAGGGCTCCGGACCGGAGGTGGGGAGGGGGCCCTCGGCTCATTAGGATTCTGACGGAGATTGAGGGCCTGTTGTACCATTGCTTGGAATTGCTGGAACTCGGCACGGGTGATGGGTGCCTCATTGTCCCGATGCTGCTGCCGACCTGCCGGAGAGTGCCTCCTTCGGTAGTGATCGGGGGAGTCTTTTCTCCCTCTTCGGGCGGGGGACCCCCTGTGTCCCCGGTGTCGGGGGGATCGCTCTTGGCGGGAGGCTTCTCCCCGAGCCCGCTTTTCGTCCAGATGGCGACGAAGGTCCTTATCCTCCGGGCGTTTGGGATGGGCATCGTGGCGACCAGAGGCTCGGGGATGATGGGAGGCCATGGAGGCACTGGAGGCGTTGTGGATGGAGAGGTTCTCTTGGTGAAGAGGCTGTTTCTGAGGGTTAGGACCCTTTGGATCAGGAGGGGGGTTCTGTTGAAGCGGCTCTTCCATGGTAGGAGGGAGTTGCCCTTGTTGCTGAGCCGGATGGACTTCTTGCTGGTCCGGGTTGGGCGCTCGGTTGGAGCCCCTAGATCTAACTTTGCGAGGCGGCATGGTAGGAGAGAACCTGTTCACCGGGAAGAGGAGAGGTCCCTATTCGTTAGTTTCCCACAGACGGCGCCAATCTGTTGCCGCTAAATTTGGTGTGGGGGCAAACAGATAGAACTTGTGGATTCTTGGGGAAACTGAATAGGAAAACCTGCGTACCTGTTCCGTCGGGCCTCGTTCGACGTTCCTGCCGTGCACCTGCAAAAAGTGCGAGACACCGGGGGGGATCCCGGCGACGCACCCTCCGACGCTCAAGTCAGTAATCAAAGAGATTATGAAAGAGCATAAAAACTGGTGAAGAGTTGATTACCTCTTAATGGAGATGGATGGGGGGTATTTATAGGCGTCTTAGGGAGCGGATTAGGAATGTAATCCCCGTGATTCGATAAGGAATGTCCTCCATAATCAGATGAGGAAGGTAATCTGACAATATATATTCCCCGTAATCAGATAAGGAATTTAATCCCTAATCCCCCGTGAAGAGATAGACGTTCATCAGGGCCGTTGATTATATTTAATCAGGAACCCTGACTCTATCTTGATGGATTGGGTACGCAGCGGGTGGAGACCCGCACCCTCTTGGTGGTGGATCCATTCGCGGATCATTGGGCACTAGGAGGGCAGATCCAATATCCGTTTTGGTCCTTTTGTGGGTGAAATTACCGTTTTATCCTCAGGTCTCGAGATTCGCGCCCGATTTGGACGGTTCCGATTAAACCCCATTTTTAGCCATATCAACATGTAAACACTTCATCTAAAAAGAGGAGAAAAATTTTCCATAGAGCAAGTCATGGACAGCAAGTAGAGAAAGCAGGAAACAATGGAATAATGGTATAACAATGAAGTCAATGGATCAATAGGAATCAATAATATGGCACGATAGCAATAATCAATAACATGGTAATCGATGCAATGGTGTAATAATGTTTCAATATTTGGTAACGATATGCAACGGTCAATATCAATAACACTTAGGCAATATTCGATATCAATAGGGACAATTATGAACAATATGTAGTGTCGGTGATGTGTCAATCCTTATGTCTATTAATCATTTCAAAACCTATCTAATGCACGTACTACTGTGTCCCATCTGTTCCATACCACAGGTTCGATGCATACAATCAATTTCGTTTAGACTATAGTGGTAGATTCTATAGTTCATGTACTGGGTATGATGACGATAACAATGTAACACGGGCCATGTGTAATTTCTTACACGATGACGATAACAATAATAACACAGGTCATGCATAATTTCTTACATGATGATGATAACAATAATAACACGGGCCATCATGTAATACCCTAGATTTTTAAATAATGTTTTTAAGATTAATAAATGAATTAAAATAATTTTTGGTGATTTAATAAATATTTTTCTGAAATTTACCTTTTTACACGTGCAAATTATTTCTTAGGATGTTCAAAATCAAAAATTATTTTGGGAAAAATCATTATTTATTATTAGATATTATTTGTAAATTTCTGGATTTTTCTGATAATTATTTGACCTATTTGCAAATATTACAAAAAAAGACTTTTGTGCAAAATTACCACTTGGAGTAAAAACTTCAAATTTTCAGATTTTTGGGCTTGGCATGATGCCTGGTCAACTCAGAGGTAAAGATTTTACTTTTGGTTTCAATAAATTTTGTTTATTTTGCAAGTTTTGATAAAAAGGATCTTTTTGCAAATTTGCCATTTAGAGGGATAAAAGTGTAAATTCGTTTTTCTGGGTTTTCAAACAGTGCCAGCTGGTTATAGGCTGGTCGTGTTTGTTTTTAAAACTCAATTAAGTTTGTTTTATTTAGTTTCCAAGCATAAGGATTTATATACGTAAATGTATATTTTAAAAGTGGTATTTGCAAATCTATTCAAAACCCTAATTTACTTGGATCCCGGCCTATTAAAGGTGGAGTGCAGCCGTCTCTTTGCTGCACAACACAAAAGAGATTTCTTATTATTATTTTCTTGCGAATGAGGGAATTTTCTTATTCTTTATTTTTCTTCGGTTGTTTCTTCAAAGAGATGAGTGACTTGTGTTTATTTTTTTTTTGTTCTAAGCATGTGTATGTGATGATTTATCTATTAGAAATCATGTTAGTTGATTGCATGAAGATATGATGAATTTCTATGAGTAGACGAATTAAAAGTTGAATCTTTTCTTGAAACTTTACTATTGATGACTAAATCCTAATTTGATGACTTGTGATTGTTGAAGAACCTAAGAGAAATTATGAATAGGTTGCCTTCATACATATGCTTTCTGGTTGTTGGATTAGACAATTATATATGTGTATGATGTACAAATTTGAACAAAAGTGAAGTCTGATACTGTTGATGGGTAAGTATACACTAGTGATGCATAAATTCTGATTGAAATGTCATTATAATTGTTATAACCATGGATAAACTAATGTAGATGATTGGGATATGTATATAACAAGTTTTGGAACTAAAAGAAACAGGCTTTGAAGTGGAAGAAGAAGTATTTCATTTCGGATCTGTGTGTGTGCATGTTTTGTTGATTTTGGGCAAATTAAGGACTGAGACGATAGAACCACTTGAGTTTGGATTTAACAATCATGCATAATAAAACTTTGAGAGGAAATCAGGTTTTAAAGTAGAACTCTTCATGTGCAGGTTAAACTTTGTTTTAAAGAACTGATAATGAGTTTTATAAATTGATTTTTGTAGAGGCTTGAACTAGCAAACTGAGTATGGTATGTCTACTTCATCTTTGATCTATTATGTACATACACTGCTTTCATCATGAAGAAGAATTTTTAGACTCATTCTTGTGCATATGCACAGTATAGATGCAGGTTTTCCCCTTGCTTTTAAATCCTTGTTCAAATTATGGTTGGAACTCATTGTCTGTGTATGCTAAATTTGTAAACTACTGTATATACCTGTATGGGTATATGATATGGCTAAAAACAGGGTTTAATCGGAACCGTCCAAATCAGACGCGAATCTTGAGACCTGGGGGTAAAACGGTAATTTCGCCTACAAAAAGGACCAAAAAGGATATTGGGTCTTCCCTCCTAGGACCTAATAACCCACGAATGGATCCACCAACAAGAGGGTGCGGGTTTTAACCCGCTGCGCACCCAATCCAACAAGACAGAATCAAGGTCCCTGATTAATCACGATCAACGACCCTGATATACATCTACCTATTCACTGGGATTTGGGGATTAAATTCCTTATCTGATTACGGGGAATATACCTTATCAGATTACATTCCTAATCTGTTGAAAAGGGAATATTCCCTATCAGATCACGGGAATTACATTCCTAAATTGTTCCCTGAGACGCCTATAAATACCCCCCATCCATCTCCATTAAGAGGTAATCAATCTTTCACCAGTTTTTACGCTCTTTCATAGTCTTTTCAGATTACTGACTTGAGCGTCGGAGGGTGCGTCGCCGGGAACAACCCCGGTGTCTCGCACTTTTTGCAGGTCCGCGACGGGATCGACGATCGATGACAGACGGAACAGGTATACAGGTTTACTATTCAGTTTCCCTAAGAATCCACAAATTCATCTGTTTGCCCCCACACTAAATTTAGCGGCAACAGATTGGCGCCATCTGTGAGAAACTAACGAATAGAAACCTCTCCTCTTCCCTGAAAACAGGTTTTCTTCAGCCATGCCACCTCGCAAAGTCAGATCAAGGGGGTCTAACCGAGTACCCAACCCTGACCAGCAAGAAGTCCTTCCTGATCCCGCTCAGCAACAAGGGCAACTTCCCCCTACCGTGGAAGAGCCGCTCCAACAGAACCTTCCCCCTCCTGATCCAAAGGGTCCTAACCCTCAGAAACAGCCCCTTCACCAAGAGAACCTCTCTATCCACAATGCCTCCACTGACTCTATGGCCTCCCATCATCCCCGAGCCTCTGGTCGCCACAATGCAGCCCCCAAACACCAGAAAGATGATGACCTCCGTCGTCATTTGGATGAAAAACGGGCTCGGGAGGAAGCTTCCCGCCAGCATGAGCGATCCCCTCGTCACCGAGAATACAGGAGGTCCCCCATCCGAAGAGGGAGGAAGGAGTCTCCCGATCATTACCGAAGAAGGCACTCTCCCGTAGGTCGGCAACAGGCCAGGAACAATGAGGCACCAATCACCCGTGCCGAGTTCCAGCAGTTCCAAGCGACCGTCCTGCAGGCTCTCAACCTCCGTCAGAATCCTATTGAGCCGAAGCTCCCATCCTCCCCTGGTCCGAAGCCCTCGCCGACGGTCTCCCTCTCCTCGACCCGCTCCTACCAACTCCCGGCGTACCCCAAGTCCTCGCCGCTCCCGAAGTTACCATCGCCGCAGCCCTCGATCTCCCTCATACGAAGACGAGTCTCGTGGCTCGGCAGATTACCGTCGGAGAGATGACACCATGAACCGCCGTCTTCATGAAGTAGAGAGACGCCTGGGTCAGATAAACCGAGAAGAAGAGCTCAGGGGGAGAGCCCTGCGGCCTAGCCGACCCCCTTTTTCCCGAACCATAGTGGATGCACCTGTCCCGTTCGGCTTCAAACCTCCCCAATTCGAGATTTATACCGGAGAGACTGACCCGGTTGATCACATAGAGAGTTTTAAAACTCTAATGCTCCTTCACCAAGCCTCCAATGCCCTCCTCTACAAAACCTTCCCCGCAACTCTCAAAGGGCCAGGCCCGAGAGTGGTATTCTCGTCTCACCCCCTCTTCGATATTCTCTTTCGAACAGTTCGAAACCCTCTTCGTCACGCATTTCGTAAGCAGCCGAAGGGCAGAGAAGACCAGCATCTCCCTATTGCACCTTCACCAGAAGAAGGGAGAAAAACTGAGAGATTATGTGAAGAGGTTCACAGCTGAAGCCAGGACCATAGCATCTCTCGACCAGTCGGTCGCTACGGTAGCATTTCAGTCCAATGTCCTCAATTCCAACCTCCGCTCCTCCCTCGCCAAGAAACCACCACATGACTTTTCCGACCTCCTCCTTCGCACTGAAAAGTACATCCGGGCCGAAGAGGCCGAGCAACAACCCAACCGGGAGGGGTCTGCCTCCGGGTTTAAGAGGAAGGGGACGGAAGAAGAGGGAGCCAAGAGGCTCCAGAAAGATAATGCCGGCCAGCGCCGACCTCCTCCTAGATTTGAAAAGTTCACTCCCCTCACTACTGACATCTCCACCATCTTCATGGAAGTTGAAAAAGAGGGAGTCATACCCCCTGCTCCGAGGATGAACACCCCGGACAAGAGAAGAGATAAAGAGAAATGGTGCCTGCTATCACCGGGACCATGGGCATGATACCAGCAATTGCCGTGCTCTGAAGAACGAGATCGAAGCCCTTATCCAGAGAGGGCAGCTGATCAGGTTTGTAAGAAAAGACCGAGCAGAACTTCCTCCTCCGCCTCGGGGGGCTAACAAGCGTCCGGAAAGAGAAGAGACGCCAGACTTCGAGGAAGAACGAGTCCTCCACCTCATTCACGGGGGCCCAATGGGGGGTACCTCGAACTCCTCTCGGAAAGCCTTTATAAGAGAAGTCAACTCGGTCCGAGCCACCCCTCCTCCCAAAGGCCTCGGAGTGCCGGTCACGTTCTCCGACGAAGATCTCGAGGGAATTCGTACCCCGCATTGTGACGCACTCGTCATTAGCCTCCACATGGCGAATTTCAAAGTGGAGAGGATCTTAGTAGACAACGGCAGCTCAGTCAACATCCTCTTCCTCTCCGCTTTTAAAGGCCTAAAGCTCTCCAGAGAGAGACTCAAGCCCGCCGGCTACACTCTCCATGGGTTCACGGGGGTTCCGGTAACTATTGAAGGGGTGATCACCCTCGATGTAACTGCCGGCCAAACTCCTACCACCCGGACAGAGCCGATGGACTTCATGGTGGTGGATGTTCCCGCCGCCTACAACGTCATTTTGGGTCGGCCAGGCCTCGCAGCCCTAGAAGCTGTTCCCTCAGCATACCATCTGAAGATTAAATTTCCCACCCGGTCCGGGGTCGGGGAAGTAAGGGGAAATCAGGAGCAGGCCCGGAAGTGCTACATGACCTCAACCCTTGGACCCGTCCTCTCCTTAGAGACTCTGGAAATTCCTCAAGACACTGCAAGACCGACCTCCGAGCCGGTGGATGAACTGGAGGAGGTGCTCTTCTCTGAACAAGAGCCGACACGCAAGTTCTTCGTAAGCAAGACCCTTCCGTCCGCCCTATACTCGGATATTGTGAAATGCATCCGAACCAATCAAGACCTCTTCGCATGGTCCGCAGCAGATATGCCCGGTATCTCCGAAGAACTCCTAGTCCACCGCCTGAGCGTTGATTCGGGATCCAAACCGGTTCAGCAGAAGAGACGCAAGTTCGCCCCTGAGCGTCAGCTCGCTATCAAAGAGGATGTAGATAAGTTGTTGAAAGCCTGATTCATACAGGAGGTAAACTACCCAGAATGGTTGTCTAATGTAGTAATGGTAAAGAAGTCCAATGGGACGTGGAGAATTTGCATTGATTTCACCGACCTCAACAAGGCCTGCCCCAAAGATCCTTTCCCTCTACCGAGCATCGACACTCTGATTGACGCAATCTCGGGACATGAGCTCCTCAGCTTCATGGATGCCTTCTCAGGTTACAATCAGATAAGAATGTTCCCTCCAGACATCCCGAAGACATCCTTTGTGACTGACCAAGGCCTCTATTGCTACAGAGTCATGCCATTCGGCCTAAAGAACGCAGGGGCGACCTACCAGTGCCTCGTCAACAAGGTTTTTCAGGCCCAGATCGGCCGAAACATGGAAGTGTACGTCGATGACATGCTTGTAAAGAACGTTCGAGGTGTTGACCATGTGGCCGACCTTCAGGAGGCCTTCGACGTCCTAAGAAAGCACAATATGAGACTCAACCCGAACAAGTGTGCATTCGGCGTCTCATCAGGGAAATTTCTTGGCTTCATGGTTAGCCAACGAGGAATTGAGGCAAATTCGGAGAAGATCAAGGCCATATTGGACATGGCCCCTCCCAGAAATGTCAAAGAAGTTTAGAGATTGACTGGTCGCATAGCCGCCATAGGGCGCTTCCTGTCGAAGTCCGGGGAGAAGTGCCTCCCGTTCTTCAAAGCCCTCAGGGGGGCTAAAGGATTCGAGTGGGGGCAGCAGCAACAAGACTCCTTCGACCAACTTAAAGCTTACCTCGTCAATCCACCTCTCCTTAGCAAACCAATACCCGGCGAACCACTCTACCTCTACCTGGCAGCTTCCGAACAGACGCTTAGTGCGGTCTTAGTCAGAGAAGAAGAGAGGGCTCAGAAGCTCATTTACTACGTCAGCAAGGTGCTTCGGGACGCCGAGCTCCGGTACCCGAGGATTGAGAAAATGGCCTATGCCCTGGTAATGGCCGCAAGAAAGCTTCGACCCTACTTCCAGTCCCATTCGGTGGTCGTCCTTACCGACCAGCCGCTGAAACAAGTCCTTCACAAGCCTGAAACTTCCGGCCGCCTCATGAAGTGGTCGATCGAGCTGAGCCAACATGATATAACTTATCAGCCTCGGACCGCGATCAAGGCTCAGGCACTGGCCGAATTCATAGTGAAAACAACTATCCCCGACTCCGAGCAAGCGATGAAGGGACCACCCGTCTGGACGGTCTATGTCGACGGATCCTCTTGCAACGAAGGAAGCGGAGCAGGAGTCATCCTGGCAGGCCCAGATGACTTTGTCCTCCAATATTCCCTCCGTATAAACTTCAAAGCCTCGAACAACGAGGCCGAATACGAGGCACTGCTGGACTTCGAATGGCCCGGAATGCAGGGGCACAACGGCTACAGATCTTCAGTGACTCTCAGTTGATCGTCAATCAAATCCTCGGCGAGTATGAAGCCCGCGATGATAGAATGGTTAAATACTTGGCCAAAGTCAAGAGCCTCATGGCGCAGTTTGATGAGGCTCTCATCCAAAGGATCCCCCGCAAAGAAAATGCTCAGGCCGACGCCCTATCCAAATTAGCCTCCTCTTCCCTTCAAGGTCTTGAGCAGACCATATTGATAGAAGTCCTCTTAAAGCCAAGCATCGAGGACGAAACCCCAGACTCCGTTGAAACGTTGCCTGTCCTCCTCGAAGACAACTGGATGAAACCCATTGTCGAATTCCTAAGGGATGGACACCTCCCTGAAGATTCGAAGGAAGCAAGAAGAATCAGGACCCGAGCGAAGCGTTTTACTTTAATCGAAGGCATCTTATATAAACGCTCCTTCACCCAGGTGGACGGTCGGCCTTACCTAAGGTGCCTTTCTCCCAGGCAAGCCGACTACGCCCTGCAAGAGCTCCACGAGTGCATCGGCGGAGCTCATTCCAGGTTCGGGGCTCTAGCGCGTAAAGTGTTGAACTACGGATATTACTGGCCCACTCTCCTACGAGACGTCGAGCGACACGTTCGGCAATGCAGCTCCTGTCAAAAGTATGCAGACGTCCGACGCCTTCCACAAGCACCGCTCACCTCCCTATCAAGTTCGATCCCCTTCGCTATGTGGGGGATGGATTTACTGGGACCGTTTCCACCAGCTCTCGGACAGCTAAAGTTCCTAGTCGTGGCAGTCGACTATTTCTCTAAATGGATAGAAGCCGAGCCCCTGGCTACAATCACCGAACATAGAGTCGTTCAATTCTTCTGGAAAAACGTGATCTGCCGGTTTGGCATTCCCCGAGTCGTAGTCACGGATAACGGAACACAGTTCACTGGGGCCGCCTTCCGAGCCTTATGTGAGGACCTCTCCATACAACACCGATTCTCCTCCATCTCCCATCCTCAGTCGAATGGCCAAGCAGAGAATGCCAACCGACAGATTCTCTCGGGCATCAAGAAAAGATTAGACAAGTGTTCCAAAGGACTGTGGGTCGATCAGCTGCCGAACGTACTCTGGAATCACCGCACCACTAAGCGGACCCCAACAGGTGAGAGCCCATTTAATCTCACCTATGGGGACGAGGCCATCATCCCCCTAGAAGTCGGGATATCCTCTCCTCGTCTGATAGCTTACGAAGAAGAGCAGAACGCTAGAGAACTCAGAGCGAGCTTAGATCTGATAGATGAAATTCGAGAGAGGGCTGCCATACGCCAGCAAGCTTACCGAAGAAGGATCGAGCTAGCGTACAACAAAAGGGTCCGACCAACGGACCTCAAAGAAGGGGACCTGGTCCTTCGAAAATTGGCCATCTCGTTTCCCAGACAGAAAGGCAAACTGGCCCCGAATTGGGAGGGACCGTACAAAATCTCAAAAGTGATCCGCCCAGGTGCATACAAGCTAGAAGATCTCGAAGGCAGAGAAATTCCCAGGACTTGGAATGCCGACCATCTTTTGAAATACCAAGAGAAGGCAACCACGCCTCTCTAAGTAACTCGAGATGTCGAACCATTCCCTTCGCTTTACTAGTAGTGATTTTTTCTTTTATTTTTTTTGTAATAACGGCTAGCAACTTTAGAAGCAGCCGATCATTAGATATTAATAAATAAAGTTTTAGTATTTTCACTGCTACTACATCTCTCTGCTTTTAACTCTTTAATCTAACAATGGTTCCGGAGTCCAACACTTGGCTCGATTCTACTTTGCAAGTTCGCACCTAAGCGAATTAGAAGTAGTTCGCCATTCGGAATTGCTCCCACAGCCGTTGAATGGTACGGAGTCCAACACTTGGTTCGATTCCACTTTGCAAGTTCGCTACTAAGCGAGCTAGAAGTGATTCGCCATTCGGAATTGCTCCTACGCCTCCTAATCTAACAATGGTTCCGGAGTCCAATACTTGGCTCGATTCTACTTTGCAAGTTCGCTCCTAAGCGAATTAGAAGTAGTTCGCCATTCGGAATTGCTCTCACAGCCGTTGAATGGTACGGAGTCCAACACTTGGTTCGATTCCACTTCGCAAGTTCGCTACTAGGCGAGCTAGAAGTGATTCGCCATTCGGAATTGCTCCTATGCCTCCTAATCTAACAATGGTTCCGGAGTCCAACACTTGGCTCGATTCTACTTCGCAAGTTCGCTCCTAAGCGAACTAGAAGTAGTTCGCCATTCGAAATTGCTCCCACAGCCGTTGAATGGTACGGAGTCCAACACTTGGTTCGATTCCACTTCGCAAGTTCGCTACTAAGCAAGCTAGAAGTAATTCGCCATTCGGAATTGCTCCTACGCCTCCTAATCTAACAATGGTTCCGGAGTCCAACACTTGGCTCGATTCTACTTTGCAAGTTCGCTCCTAAGCGAATTAGAAGTAGTTCGCCATTCGGAATTGCTCCCACAGCCGTTGAATGGTACGGAGTCCAACACTTGGTTCGATTCCACTTCGCAAGTTCGCTACTAAGCGAGCTAGAAGTGATTCGCCATTCGAAATTGCTCCTATGCCTCCGAATCTAACAATGGTTCCGGAGTCCAACACTTGGTTCGACTCTACTTTACAAGTTCGCTCCTAAGCGAACTAGAAGTAGTTCGACATTCGGGATTGCTCCCCCAGCCGTTGAATGGTCCGGACTCCAACACTTGGTTGCCGAACATTCTTGACACCGACCGCATCGCTGGCGTGAGTTCGGCACCCGCTCCGAACGTTCTTGCCACCGACCGTATTACGGGCTTGAGTTCGGCAGTCAGGATCCCCAAAAAATTTCCAAGTCTCAAGCCTCGGCACCAGCTGCCGAGCATTCTTGACACCGACCGTATTACGGGCTTGAGTTCGGCGCCCGCTCCGAACGTTCTTGCCACCGACCGTATTACGGGCTTGAGGTCGGTAGTCAAGACCAGTCAAAAAACGCCAAGTCTCAAACCTCGATTCCACAACTCCACGACTAGAGCAAAAATTGGGCAACTACGATACGGCAACGATTAAATCGATTCCAATTTTATTTAAAAAGCAACCTTTACATACATCAATATCACAAGGTACTAAATATTACAAGGAGCTGAAAAGCAAAGATTACAAGATACCGGACTCAGAGCCATCAATGCTTCCGAGGCGCAGGGATGCTCCTCTTCAAGGACACTTGAGGTCGGCGACGTTTGCCTCCGGAACCCGATCCCAGGCCAGCAAGTTGGGACGTGTCCTCGGCAATGCTTCTGGCAGCCATGCCGACGGATGCGCCGCTCGACGAAATGGCCACGGAAATTTGCGCATCTCCCGGGCTTGGATGGCCGAGGGGAGGACGGGTCGCCATCTCGTAAAATGAAATGCCACGGTCGCTCTCCGCACGAGTACATGAAGTGCTCCTGACATTGATTGGCCCCGAACGTGGTTTGAGCCGAGCTACCTCCGCCTCCAGTTCTGAGAGACGGTCTCGCAGCGAGCCGTCCCCGACGTCGACCCCGAAGCGAGGCGGCGTTGCAGAACTCCGGGCATCGGAGCGATTCGTCACGAGATGCCGAAGGTGGGTAACCTCGATGCCCCTGTCCACCGTGGCCCTCTTCAACACATCGACCTCGGCAGTAAGCTCATCCCGCTCGGTAGTCAACTTGGCCACCGTCGAGGCTAACGCTTCTCCCTCAGTCCGAAGCCCCGCCTCCACGGTTCATAGATGATGGATCTCCGAGAGCAAGCCATCCCTATCCGCCGTCACCTTCGACAAAGTATGGCGAAAACACTTGGTCCGAAGCCCCTTGGTAAAGGCAACGAGCGAACCATCTTCCCCTCCCGAGGTGGTCATCTCGGCAATCCTGCCCTCCAAGCGCTGGATGTCGAGATCTCGCTGACCAAGTATGAGCTGAAGCTGGCTCCGCTCTTCCTCGGCTCGGCGCAATCCGAGCTCGACTTCGAAAAGCCGCTCTCGACACTTCGCCAAGCACAGCCTCGTCGCCTTCAAACCAACTTCAGTCCCAACCTTACTATCCGAGCGAGGGCGCTCGACGTCACAAGTTACCACCGCGAGCTGAAAAGAAAACGCAAACAAGCAACAAAAATTCAGACGTCGTCTAAGTCCCGGACCTCGGGAGTTCTTTCGAACAAATGCTCGAGCGTTCGATAGTCAACGGACAAAAACACGAGACCGAGCCCAAAAAATTGTGTTTTTCATTCATTTCAAAAGGAAAAAGGGGTAGCGGTGGCCAGTCCGCTATTAGGCATTACACGTCAAAAACAAAAAAAAAAAAAAAAAAAAGAGGAAACAACAAAACGGAGTCAGGGCTCGACCTCTTTCCCGGGGCGGCGGGCGGGGGTCGGGGACGACACTTCCGAAGGGGTCACCTTCGCCAATGGGGTAACCACCGACCCCTGAGCTCCGATGGGGGGATCCGCCACAGGATCGTCGTCACCCCTCTCCTCCTCTTCTTCTTCCTCTCCCTCCGATTCGGGGTCGAAGCCTTCAACATGCCCCGGGAACAGCCTCCAGCCCGAGCAGTCCACGTGGGGGTATGCCTCCGTCACCCGGGCGATAGCGTCGGCGAAGGCCTTGGCCATATCCTGGGTGAGGAAGCCTTGCGCCTTCTCCAAGGTCGCATCCTCCGCCTGCTTCGCCGCCGCCGCTTTGGCCTCGGCAGCCTCCGCCAACTGCTTTGCCACCTCCTCCTTTTGCTGACGAAGGTTCTCCTCCAACGTCGCAACCCTGTCCTCGAGGTAGGTGACCCTCGCCGACTTCGCCTCGAAATTCAGTTCGAGCTTGTCGAGCTCGTTCCGGATCTGGGCCTTCTCCTTCCGAGCTTGGTCGTTCTCCTTCTTCATCTCCTTCTCCTGGGCCGCCAACCTCTCGGTAAGGTGCCCGAAGTGAACGACGATCTGCGATTAGAATGCAAGGAATTCATAAAAATTATAACTTAAGAAGTTCGGCATAAAAAGGGGGGAATAGATCCAACACTCACCGACACCGCCGAGCGCGCTATCTCGATGACGTCGTCTCCCTCCCGTCCGGCCTCCATGGCCGCCCGATCCTTCGGCGTGGCGAGGTGCTTGATGGCCTCCATGCTCGCCAAAGAATTGCCAAGGAACCCGTCGTGCTTCCGAACCTGCCAGTCCGGGACGTGGATCCTTTTGTGAGCCTCGGTCAGAAGCTCCTCAGCCGCCTTCGTCAGCGGCGGCGTCGCCATAGTGAGGGCCGCGGCGATGGGAAATTTGCCGACCCTGGTCGACGACGAAGCAACCCCGCCCTCAGGAGCGGGGCTCTCCAGGATCTCTACCTCCTCAGCCACCTCGGTAGCCTTCGGAGCCTTCGCCGCGGACAGCTTGGAGACCACCCTCTTCCTCTTCTTCGGTGCCTTGTTGGTGAGGCCTGCCCTCAGCGCCAACACTGCCTAATAATCCATAGACTCTGCACCATGAGACAAGTTGATTAGTTCGGAACAAACCATGAAGAATGAAGCGCAAGAAGTAAAACAACAATAATAAATAGAGGAAGCCGTGTACTGGGATCGGCATGAACGAGCCCTCCCTTAAACAGGACGTCCTCGGTCAGATCCTTCCAGTCAAGCTTCGGCCGACCTAGGAGTACCCGTACAGCCTCCTCCTCTTTGGGCCGAAGTGTCGGTAGCGCCTTCACCTTCTTCGGCACACCCTCCACCCAGCTAACAGGAATGGGCCAGGCCTCCGGACTACGTACCAGAAGGTACTTCTCGCTCCAGTACTTGATGGAATCAGGGCACACGACGAGCCGACCTCCGTGCCTCGGAGTCAAATAGTACCGGTACGCCGACCTGTTCCCTTGATGTGGCTGGTAGATGGTCCGAAGCACGTTCAGCTCCGGCTGAATCCCAGCGGCTTGGCAGTGAAGTACGAAGCCGTTTATCACTCTCCATGCGTTCGGCATAAGTTGGATGGGGCTGACCCCGACCCACCTTAATACAGCAACCGCGAACGGATGGAGAGGCAGCCGAGCCCCGGCAATAAAGGCGTCGACCAGCCAGCAACACACGGTCACCGGCAGCGGCGAGTTGGCCCTAATCCCAGGGCCCGGCAACATATGCTCGTACTCCTCCGGGTTCTGAAAGCAACCCCGGATCACTCCCAAGTCCTCTTCGCTGAGGATCGACACCGTCTCGTCGGCCTCTGTCGTCTCCCTCGCCGCATTCTCCTCGAACGACCGGGCCCTCCCATACACAATGCATTTGGCGTCCTCCTCCGGAAGTTCCCGAACCCTGTGAAGCCCAGTCAGCGGCCCCGGTAATCTGCCAAACTCCGGCATGCGCTTCGGCTCCACCACGATAGAATCTTCGCCGAACACCTCCTTGCTTTTGTGAGGTCGGCTAGAACTCGGAGCTTCGGCGACTTCAAGGGAGGGCTCGGACGAAGAAGAAGAGATGGAAACAGACATGTTTAGGAACTAAAATATAAGTTACCTTGAACGGAGATGTCGTCGGAAAGCTCGCCGGAAAAAGGTCAGCGATCACCTGGAGCTCTAGCAAATTCAAGCAAAAACAACAGAGCGAAGAGTGGAAAAGTGAAAAATGAAGAGGGGGTGGGGGTTTTATATAGAGCCAGTGCGTCAATCGAGGCTAATGGGCTTTTACCACAGGCCCACCTCCACAAAGCGACAAAAGGCGACCCCAACCGTCACCTTGTTTGCCACGCCTGCCCAAACGACTCATTAATGACAGTCACGTCAGCAGAAGCCCAGGGGACGCAGCATTAATGACAGTCACGTCAGCAGAAGCCCAGGGGATGCAGCATTAATGGACGTCACATCTGTCAGAAACCCAGGGGCCATCACATCCGTCAGAACCGTTTAATCTCAAGCCTCGGCACCAACTGCCGAGCGCTCTTGACACGGACCGCGTTACGGGCGTGGGTTCGGCAGATTCCCAAAACTTTTTCGAAGAGAACAAAAACTCTTTTAACTTCCTCTGCTTTGACGAAGTCAACAAGTCTCAAGCCTCGGCACCAGCTGCCGAGCGTTCTTGACACCGACCGTATTACGGGCTTGAGGTCGGCACCCGCTCCGAGCGTTCTTACCACCGACCGTATTACGGGCTTGAGTTCGGCAGTCAAGACCTCCAAAAAATTTCCAAGTCTCAAGCCTCGGCACCAGCTGCCGAGCGTTCTTGACACCGACCATATTACGGGCTTGAGTTCGGCACCCGCTCCGAGCGTTCTTGCCACCGACCGTATTACGGGCTTGAGTTCGGCAGTCAAGATCTCCAAAAAAATTCCAAGTCTCAAGCCTCGGCACCAGCTGCCGAGCGTTCTTGACACCGACCGTATTACGGGCTTGAGTTCGGCACCCGCTCCGAGCGTTCTTGCCACTGACCGTATTACGGGCTTGAGTTCGACAGTCAAGACCTCCAAAAAATTTCCAAGTCTCAAGCCTCGGCACCAGCTGCCGAGCGTTCTTGACACCGACCATATTACGGGCTTGAGTTCGGCACCCGCTCCGAGCGTTCTTGCCACCGACCGTATTACGGGCTTGAGTTCGGCACCCGCTCCGAGCATTCTTGCCACCGACCGTATTACGGGCTTGAGTTCGGCAGTCAAGATCTCCAAAAAATTTTCAAGTCTCAAGCCTCGGCACCAACTGCCGAGCGTTCTTGACACAGACCGTATTACGGGCTTGAGTTCGGCACCCGCTCCGAGCGTTCTTGCCACCGACCGTATTACGGGCTTGAGTTCGGCAGTCAAGACCTCCAAAAAATTTCCAAGTCTCAAGCCTCGGCACCAGCTGCCGAGCGTTCTTGACACCGACCATATTACGGGCTTGAGTTCGGCACCCGCTCCGAGCGTTCTTGCCACCGACCGTATTACGGGCTTGAGTTCGGCAGTCAAGATCTCCAAAAAATTTCCAAGTCTCAAGCCTCGGCACCAGCTGCCGAGCGTTCTTGACACCGACCATATTACGGGCTTGAGTTCGGCACCCGCTCCGAGCATTCTTGCCACCGACCGTATTACGGGCTTGAGTTCGGCAGTCAAGATCTCCAAAAAATTTCCAAGTCTCAAGCCTCGGCCCCAGCTGCCGAGCGTTCTTGATACCGACCGTATTACGGGCTTGAGTTCGACACCCGCTCCGAGCGTTCTTGCCACCGACCGTATTATGGACTTGAGTTCGGCAGTCAAGACCTCCAAAAAATTTCCAAGTCTCAAGCCTCGGCACCAGCTGCCGAGCATTCTTGACACCGACCGTATTACGGGCTTGAGTTCGGCACCCGCTCCGAGCGTTCTTGTCACCGACCGAATTACGGCTTGAGTTCGGCGGTCAAGATCTCCAAAAAATTTCAAAGTCTCAAGCCTCGGCACCAGCTGCCGAGCGTTCTTGACACCGACCGTATTACGGGCTTGAGTTCGGCACCCGCTCCGAGCAATCTTGCCACCGACCGTATTACGGGCTTGAGTTCGGCGCCCGCTCCGAGCGTTCTTGCCACCGACCGTATTACGGGCTTGAGCTCGGCACCAGCTACCGAGCATTTTTGCCACCGACCGTGTTATAAGCCTAAGGTCGACATTGACCGCCAGACGCCCTTGGTTCCGACCCCCTGTACATGGGAAATCTGGCCTTCGGACTTCGGCGAGCCCCCTCTCCAGGCTCGCGACCACGCCGAGGTCCCTCTCCCCATCGGAAAGAATCGCCGAACCGATCTCCGACCTCGGCATCCTGGTCGTCGAGCTCGGGGAAGGGTCGGAGTTGAGGCGCCGGTAAACGCAACTCCCGACAGAGGGAAACGACAGAACTGTTCACCGAGAGATTATGACGCCGAGAAGATATTCACACAAGAACACCGCCCGATCATAAGGAATTACCACTCTACCTCCCTCAAGATTCGCAAACCCTTCATTTGAACTCCGATACACCTCCGCTAGCCATCAAAAACAGCTAAACTACTCCTCAAAGGCCGATCAAATTTAGCCTTTAGGAGTGGGGGGCTCGTGATATGGCTAAAAACAGGGTTTAATCGGAACCGTCCAAATCAGACGCGAATCTTGAGACCTGGGGGTAAAACGGTAATTTCGCCTACAAAAAGGACCAAAAAGGATATTGGGTCTTCCCTCCTAGGACCCAATAACCCACGAATGGATCCACCAACAAGAGGGTGCGGATTTTAACCCGCTGCGCACCCAATCCAACAAGACAGAATCAAGGTCCCTGATTAATCACGATCAACGGCCCTGATATACATCTACCTATTCACTGGGATTTGGGGATTAAATTCCTTATCTGATTACGGGGAATATACCTTATCAGATTACATTCCTAATATGTTGAAAAGGGAATATTCCCTATCAGATCACGGGGATTACATTCCTAAACTGTTCCCTGAGACGCCTATAAATACCCCCCATCCATCTCCACATAGTCTTTTCAGATTTTGCGCTCTTTCATAGTCAATCTTTCACCAGTTTTTGCGCTCTTTCATAGTCTTTTCAGATTACTGACTTGAGCGTCGGAGGGTGCGTCGCCGGGAACAACCCCGGTGTCTCGCACTTTTTGCAGGTCCGCAGCGGGATCGACGATCGAAGACAGACGGAACAGGTATACAGGTTTACTATTCAGTTTCCCTAAGAATCCACAAATTCATCTGTTTGCCCACACACCAAATTTAGCGGCAACAGTATATATACATATATAATTAGTCATATTAAAGTATGAATACTGATGCATTTGAACGACTAATCTACTTATCAATCATCAAGGAACCAGTTTATGGTTTGGATTAAGAAATAGGTTGCTAAGGTTTGGGTTGGGTATCAGTTCTTCTTAACTGCAGATTACTACTACTGCACTGCTGTGCATGTGCACACATTCATCTTCACTTATTCATCCAGTGTCTTGGTAGCTTCTTGTGACTGCATATGGCTTATCCTTTAACAACCTGCATTCACTTCAGTCAAATAAAAGATCAATTGTTATGTTACTGCATACACTTAAACTCTTCTAAGAATCAATTCCTATATATCTGCCTATGATCAATTCATATGTAACAGTGAAATGGATACTTTCTATATGTATCAGTTATCTTATATATATATATATATATATATATATATATATATATATTCATATATTCATATATTCAACTCAGTGAGTAGGGGGGAGGGGGGGGGGGAGTCTCTTCTACATTACTATAACCTACACATGCCTCAATTCAATAAAAGAGATTCTTCTACATTTTTTACATCTGCATATGATACATTTTAGTTAAACACCATCATTAAATCTGTATATGTTTCAATTCCAATTAAAGGACTTTCTTCACATCCTGCATACACTCCTATTTCAGTAAAGAAATTATAAACACATATGTTTCAACTCAGTAAGAGAGATATTCTATATATATCATAGGTATATATATATATATATATATATATATGTTTCATATCAGTAAAAAGGGATACTTTCCATATATCAGTTGTTATATACTTATATGTTTCAAATCCTGGAAGGGGTTTCTATATATATATCATATACGGATATACATGCTTTTCCATCTACATCCTGTGTTTACTCTAACTCAGTAAAGGGATTTATACATACACCTATGTGCTTTTCATGTCAGTAAAGAGATCATACACACTTTGTGCACACAAGCTGCATTTCAATAAAGAGGACCTCCATTTTTTATATATATAAACTTATATACAAACAATAGGAATGAATGAATTTTTCTCACTGTGAGGAAGTTAACAAATGAAATGAAAAGAAATGATTAAGATGAAAGTTTTATTTTGTGTTGATGGTTGAGTTGTGAATCTTTAGGAATTGAGTGGGAGTCCTATGAACCGGCAGATGATATTTTGTTGATTTAGACTAGTTGGATCTTGGGGTTGTTGTTGTGAAATTAAGTCCGGCAGGATACATTAACCCTAGAGATGAGGATTTTTGCATTTTAATAATAACCAACTTAAGGACAGGCAGTAGTGAAGATGTGATGGAACTTGGGAAACGTAAGTATATGCTCTTGGTTTTGGTCCAACAGATGCGTTCCAGGACTTGTGTATTGTCCTATCTCAAGAGGATATTTGTATGTTCGCGTGTCGATGGTCTGCAGGCTTATTTACGGAGCATGCAGGGTGCATTCGCGTGTCGAGGTCGGCGGGCCTATTCACGGGGTGTACCTTATGTATCTGCACGTCGAGGGCTTCGCAAGCCTATTCGTGGGGTACACATCACGGAGATGATTCTCCGGTTTTTAGCTATTCTTACATGATGCTTGCGCATCAAGGGTTGTGATGCCTATTCGCAGAGTATTCTGGATCTTGTTTCCATCACCGTAGTAGGATTAGCTGCATAACGAGGAATTTAACCCTATAAAGTGGAGAACGATAAGGGCTTGCACCGGACCTATATATTGTGGGATGCATAGAATCCGACAAGTATGCATTAGAGAGTCGGCATATAGCATTGATATTTTCTTGACTTGGTTTTATGCATGTTGTTTTCTGTTTTTTTCTACACTTGACACTTAGTCTAGTTTCACTTGTTGTTTTTATGCCCTACTATTTACTATCTTATATTCCTTGATGTTTTCATACTTTACTTGTTATTTCTTATTTCATTTATTCTTGATGTTAATACATGTTGTTATGACTCTATACTTTATGTTTTATTTATGTTGTTTTCTTTTGATATCACTCACACCGTTATGGCTGACCCCTGTAGTTTTGGGAGTTAGGATTATCTCTAGCCTCATGTTTTACAGGTAGGTGCGTATAGCTTTGGATTTGGATGCTTGAGATAGAATTGATGTTATGGCTTATGTAAATTGTAAAAGAAAGTGTTGTAAAGAAAAAAATTGTAATTCAAGGTGTTTTGTATTCTGTTGTATTTTGTAAACACACTACAAACCACATGGGCTATAGCGGCATATCTTTTCCAGCGTTTCCACAATGCGCCGCTATAGGTATAGAAGAATTTTATTTTATAAAAAACACACTCTCTGTAACGGTGTGTGGCAACAACGTCGCTATAGACTCAAACAGTAATGTCGTTATATATATATGTATAACCTATCGCGGCGGGTATATATACGCGCCGTTATAGGGTGGGGGTAAATAATGTTCTGAAAAACTACCCCGTTCTAAACCCCAGTCACCCTTTTTACTTCCCCCAATTTTTACAACCCTAATCCCGCTCTTCTTCCCGCTCAACTCTAACCCTAATCCCGCTCTACTCTCGCTCTACTCTCCCTAATCTCGCTCCTCTCCCTAATCCTGCTCTTCTTCCCGCTCAGCACACACCGCCTCCCCTCTAAACCCATCACGTTTCTCTCTCCCCTCCCCACTCACCGCCTCACCTCCCTCGCGCGCACATCCCTCGCGTGCACCACCCTCGCCGCTCCTCCTTCGCCGCTCCTCCTTCGCCGCAGATCCTTCGATTGCCCTTACCCATCGCCGCCGTCCTTGCCGTTGCCAGCGCTCTTCGACTGCCCTTATCCATCGCCGCTGCCCGCCCTTGCCCTTGCCGTTGCTGGTACCATATACTTAAACTCAGAGTCATATGTACTTAAACTCAAATCTATTTTCCATGATTATGTGATTCGAATTTCTACTTTTATCTTGCTTCTTTGTGGTGATCTTCATGTAGGTCACGGCCTTACTCAAAGTCACAATCTTGTATGACTACTTTGTCGATTAACTAGTCAGTGAAGTTTATTGTCACTCTATACTATAATAAATGATTAGTATGTGCAATACACTTGCTTTCCACTTAATATTAGTCATTAGAGCCACTTAATTTCTCAAATTTCCGTTGAGTATAACAATTGGAGGTAGAAAGCATGTACAATGCGCATATGAGGCCCCACAACCAATATTCACACAGTTTATTTTAAAAAAAACCAATATTCACACAGCCACAATCCCAAGTCTCTAGTTATGATAGTGTAGATGTAGTATTAAAAAAGTTCGCTCCCTTAATCGCATGCCTCTTTAACTTTGCTTTTGTTTCAATACAGCTTTCCAACAGGCACTATTTTGATAGTTCTGTATCATGCTAGGCATTGCTGATCTTTTATAGTAGCTTTAAGTACCAGATATATTATAACTGAACAGGTAGAACTACTATAATCTGAATCCAAATTTTTGTACAAGATTTAAGGACAAATTGCCAGAAAGAATTGAATGCTACCCATCATCAGTTTCCAATGAAGAAAGTAAAGTAAATCAATAAATCATCATAACAGAGAGGAGGTCTAAGCTAGTTCTTGCATTTCATTTTCATCAATATTATAATCTGCCAGAGTTGTTTACGAAGAGCAGCACGAGCTACTTTGATTAACTGGCTGTCCACGGATTTGAATTGTCGGCGGCCTTGCGCTACTCATGGCTGGTTGGCTTGCCATCCTGAAAGCAGCAAATCAATTCAAAATCAACAATAAACAAACATAAAATGATTCGTTCTGAAAGGAATCATTATACTAATCTTATCAAAGCGTCTTTAAAACGTCTGTTTGTAAACTGTCAGAACTAAACAAGAAACATCACAGGGAAATAATAACTGTCTAATTGTATACACTATGAACAAACAGTTGAACACCACAATATATGCATGCTACCTGAGTGAGTATATGCATACCCTTTCATATATGTATCTAGCAGTCATACTGATACTAAATTGCAAGTCACACACATTTTCATTTCAAAGAATAACAGGACTTGGTCACTATTACTTGCAAGTCAGCATAGAGCATTTAACTTGTTCACTAATAAAACTTGTGTGTGAGACAGAAAAATAAGGATTCTGTATGTGAATATATACGAGTTTTTAAAGTACTTGATTTGGTGTGAATTTAGAAGAAAACATTATGTGTGGATTATTTACAATAAATTATGTTTTTTGAGGACAAACGGAAGGAATACTCTATTAGAAACTAGCGAATGATATGCAGCACAGTCGTTTTTACATTTTACAGTGAAATATTTTGCAAAGACTAAATTGGATTCTTTATAAATGAGTTACTAAAGGTGTAATATTTTGCTCAATTCAAGGTTAACATATAGGTGTTTCTCTGTTAGGAAACTGGACGTGCTGGGCGGGATGGTAGGCTATCTTATTGCCATCTTTTTCTTGATAACTCTGCATACTATAAGCTTCATAGTCTTGCATATAGGTGAGGACATTTTCATCTGCTAATTATATGTAACATGTTTCTTTTATTGCTCGATAATTTAGTACAGCAAGTGTAATGGCTGTGATGGTGCAGATGAATATGTAATAAATAAACTCCTCTCCGATATATTTTCCACTGAAGTCCAGGTACCTGGGAACATCTGCTCCTTGATTAAGGATTCTGCATCCCAGAATTTTAATATGAAAAAGGAGGTACTTTTTTTGAACGAATGTTAACCATTGACATTCTCATATTGTGTTAGAATTTGTTACTGTTTATTTTTAAAAAATCTATGATCTAATCATTTATTATTATTATTTTTCATCTAACGGATACTCATATTGGTCTTTCCTTTTGTTTCAGATCCTCTTGTGAGTTGGACCATCCATGCTTCCCATGCGTGCATTCACCACCTGAAGTAACCATAACTGTGAAGTGCATAAAAGAGGCATTCACCACCTGAAGTAACCATAACTGTGAAGTGCATGAAAGAGGCATTCACCACCTGAAGTAACCATAACTGTGAAGTGCATAAAAGAGGCATTTATGGTGAGTGTTGCAAGTAACCTGCCCTATTTAGGCCATATTGCCTTCTAGCTGCACTCATCATGGAAGATAACAGTTGACATTCTTTGGAAATATTGTCATTCTGTAAAATAGTACAAGTGTTAGGTTCTTATGTGCACCTGAGATGGACCCACTTATGATCTAGGACCGCTTCTGATACAAGTGCACAAACCTTTCATTTATATGATTAATATGTTGTTAACTTTTAGGGTTAAGATCAATGATGGATGATTGATGAAAACAAAATTTATGTTAATTGCGTACTTAACAGAGAGTACAGTTTAGTGTATTGTTCTTAATTTTGAGGAAGAGTTAAGCATATTGTGTTGGTAAGTTAAACAAGATTTAATCTTTGTTTCATGAGGTACATATGCTTTGAATGATGCCATTTCATTTTTTAAAAAAGCTTGAACCCATATATGATGAGTATCAGTTGCCATTGCAAGTAAGAAGAAAGTATTCCAGTTGTTGACTATATATATATTTATCAAATAGATTACCTATCTATTTTCAGAATTTCAATTGAAGTCCAAATAACTAGTTGCACCATTATTCCATATTCATACAATTAACAATGGCAAATTGTGATGCAGGTGAAGGTTATCTTAGATCCCCTTGAAAACGGAGATTCGGGTCATGAGGTATGTTGTTCTTACATGTACATACTACTTGCATTTGAAGTTTGATTCGTTTTGAACTTTCAAGTTCTAAAGATAGGTTATTTAGAACTGATGTTACAATAATGTAAAGGTTGCAAATCTTTCAGATATAATTGGCATTATACACCATCATTGTAATGTCTCTAATATTAAACTTAGAATCTATTACAATGTTGTTATGATGTTAGTGTTGGGTGAGTGTACAAACAGAGCCTATAGGAACTCGAAAGGGCTCTGCATTATTAGTTCTATAGTAATTGGCTAGTCGATGAACATGACTTGAGTTGTAGTATACTATAGGTAATCAGAATCTTCTATATATTCCTTAATCTGTTTCTTCTTTGTATCTTTATCCTTTTCCATGTTGCAACTACTTTTTCTTCATTGTCTGCATCCTAATCTTTAGTATATATTCTTTCTCATGTGCAAGCCTCCCTAAAGGAGAACTTGCCTTGAAAGCTCTTGGCCACAGCTTTACTATCTTTGCTCTAGATGTACATGGCCGCGGTTGGTTACTGAAGAAGCATTCACTATCGCCGTTCATACTGTAAGTCTGTAACCTGCTTAACTTAAATTATTTCATTTTTTTCTTCAGGCTCTTTCATTCTCAAACTTGTATGCTCCAGAGCATTAATCATCAATGTTGAGGAGGCAGAGAGATGGGAGGGCCTCATTGAGGATGCAAGTAAGAAAATGGATTCATTGAGAATGCAGGTAAGAAAATGAGTTACTAAATTGGATTATTTATAGACCTGTGTATGAACTATTGGATGGTTTGGAGCCTTCAAACTAGTTCATTTAGTGTTCATAAATCATTAACATACTAACATAAGCATGAAAAGTACGAATTTAGTTTAACTTGATTCATGAATCAGAAGACCCCAAACCATGGAAATTCTTATTTACAAAAGTGTCCATCACATTCATCTTTCACATTTTAGGTAATTTTCTTTTTTTTTTCCTTCTGTTTTTTATACATGAGAAACTTTAGCAGTCAGTGGAGTAGATTTGGGTTAATATCATTATTTGTTAGTCTTATCTTATATATATATATATATATATATATATATATTGCATCTCGTTAATTCAAGCCTTAATTAGTATTTCTTTCTTTATATTTTTTCTTTTGTACATTCTTACTAAAACAGTTATTCATAATCTTACAAAATTAGGGGCGGGAAAGGTCTTATCACTGGTAGGATTGAGACTCAACTACAAGTAACGAGATTTAAGATCCTCTTTAATTAATTTATTTATAGAGAAATGATCTGATGCGAACTGTTCTCACAACAGTTCGTGCGATCCCTTCCGATGACCGTAGGATTCGCCTTCTGAAATGGACGGTGTAGATTAATACACTTGATTGAGTGGGGGTATTTTGGGCAATTCAGATCAATCTTCGTCTTCTCATCTTCTCGAGCTCTCTCTCTTCCTCCCAGTCTCAAAATCCCCAAAATACCGGAAGGAGAAAACCTTCTCATCTTCTCCCATTCGCTCTCTCGCTGTCTCGCTCTCACTTCGACCACGCCTCTCGAGATCAACCCGCTATCTCGCTCTCACTGCGATCTTTCTCGAGCTCGACCCCGCCACCCACCAACCCTCGATCTGAAGTGCCGCCGTCCACCACAGACCACACCCTCCCTTTGACCACGCCCTCCAGCAAATCGAACAGTAATTTTTTTATTTTTATTTCAATTTTTTTCTGCAGTAGTTTATATTTTTCGTTTTCATTTATTTTTCTTTTTCTTTTGTTAAATGACTTTGATAAATCAATAAGTTTGGAACTGAGCGATTTGTTTTATTAATTCTCTTATGATTATTACCAAGTCTTAATCATACTTTTTGTGTACAGGTATGGAAAGTCATGAAGAGAGTAGTCATGGGGTGAATTTATCTACAACCTCCAAAGAGGCACTTTCATTTGTCCCCATTGTTGATGAACATCTGAAGCCACAAATAGGTATGACTTTTATTTCTCTTGAAGAAGCTGAGGAATTTTATAAAAGATACGCTAAATGTGCGCATTTTCAAGTCCGTAAAAGCTCAACAAAATATAAGAAAGGAGAGCTAGTTAGTAAGACATATGTTTGTTTTAAGGCCGGGGAATCAAAGAAAAAGAAAACAGATTTACAGATGATTCAAAAGTTACCAAAAATAGGCGATGCGGCACTGTTAGAACGGAATGCAATGCCTTGATTAGGTTGAAGCTAAACACCGAGTATGGTGTATGGGTTCTTCACAGATTTAATGAAGTTCATAATCATGGTCTTACTTCACCAAGGAGGGTTCATTTATTACCTGCAAATCGTATTGTCTCGAAGTCAAAAAAGGTGTTAATGAAACAATTTAGTCAAATAAACATTGCTACTAATAAGCAAATGGCATTCTTTGAGAATTGTAGTGGAGGGCACAACAAAGTTGGGTTCACGGAAAGGGACATGCGTAATCATGAAAGGGACATAAGGGAGGAAATTCGTGGTCATGATGCACAAATATTGATAGACTATCTTAAGTGGCAACAAGAAAAAAATCCCTCATTCTACTATAAGCACAAGACCGATGATGTTAATCGTTTGACTCATTGCTTTTGGGTGGATGACATTGGTAGGTTGAATTGCAAAATCTTTGGTGATGTGGTTTCTTTTGATGCAACTCACAATACAAATCGTCATGGCATGATATTTGTAGCTTTCGTTGGAATTAATTATCACTGGCAATCAGTTTTTCTTGGATGTGGATTTATACCAAATGAAACTACAAACTCTTTTGTATGGATATTTGAAAGATGGAAAGAGGTAGTGGGTCATCATCTTTTAGGCATGGTAACTGATCAAGATCTTGGAATTGGTGGTGCAATCAAAGCCGTTTTTCCTGGCATGCGTCATAGATATTGCATTTGGCACATTTTAGACAAGATTCCAAAGAAGTTGAGAGCAACAGCCTTCAAAGATAAGTTTAGAAAACCCTTTCATGAAAATATTTGGAATGCCGAAAGTCCCTTTGAATTTGAAGAAAAATGGAAAGATATTATTAAGGAGAATGAACTGGAAGATGAGCCATGGTTGAAAGATATCTTTCTCATCCGTGAAAAATGGGCTCCTGTTTATCATAAACCGCACTTTTGGGCAGGAATGTCGAGCAGTCAAAGGAGTGAGGGAATGAATGCTTTTCTAAAGAAGCATGTATTTAAAAAGCACCCTCTACATGATTTTGTCATTATTTTTGATAGAGTATTGGCAAGACAAAGAGAAGGGGAACTTAAAGAGGATCATCGAACTAGAGAAAATAGACCAAAATTGAAAACTTTATTTCCTATGGAAAAACAAATGGCTGAAGTCTACACATTGAAAATTTTCTACATTTTTCAAGATGAGCTTCAACATAGCTTATTATACAATGTAGCATTGGTTGAAGGTGATGGTAGTGAAGAAATCTATACGGTCAAACTTTGTGGCAAGTCGGAATCATTGAAATTTGTCAAGTATTCTAAGTCAAATCAGTTTGCAACTTGTTCGTGCCATATGTTTGAATTTGTAGGCATTTCTTGTAGGCATCTCCTCGCATTTCTAAAATATAGAGATCAATATGTTTTAAGAAGGTGGAGTCGAGATCTAAAAAAGATTAGCATGGCTGAAGATGGTAGAAGTACCAACAATGCAAATAAACTGCTTGCTTCACGCTTTTGTGAGTTAACTCATTTGGCGAATCAAGTTGCTGATGAAGGACTATCCAGTGATGAGATGTATGAATTGGCCTATAACAGCTTGCTCAAAACGATTGAAGAGATGCGTACTTTGAAACGAAAACATAATAGTGAGGGAAGCCTAGAAGATTTGGATACTAGTGAGAAAAGGACAGGTAAAAATGAAATTACTGTACATGAACCTCTTCGTTCTAGAACTAAAGGGAGACCTAGCGGAAAGAGATTAAAGCCAATACGAGAAAAGTTCAAAGGTCAAGCTAGAAAATGTGGTGTGTGCGGTAAGCGGGGAGTCGGCCATGATTCAAGAAATTGCCCTAAAAAATTCGATAGGTAAGGCATTTTTCTCAGCTTCAAATTTGTGTATATTAATTTTATGTAGTTTTCCCTCAGTTTTGCTACGTTCATAGCTATTTTTTCTAAATGTTAAATCTACAAAGTTCAATAATTTATCGTTATTTTTTATTTGGTTAGTGGTTCTAATACACAACAATCTGATGATGATGATGCTGATGTTGATGCTGATGCTGATGATGATGTTGATGATGATGGTGGTTTGCTACAATAAGAGGTGCATCTCATGAAGTTCCATTCTCACAACCTGCCAGATCTTTCGGTCTCTTCCTAGCTTTCCTCGCTGGCAGACCATTGCCCGAAACATTCTGAAATGTGATTGTTTTATCTTCTTTCTTTCGAGTTTTGGAAAAAACAAAGTTTACTGAAGCGCTATAATGTACTAGAATTATGAGTTGGGAAAAAAAAGTCTGAAGAATAAATCATGCAAAATGAATGATTTACTTTTGGTTTTGATTTTGGGCAACTTGTGTTTCAGAATTATAATGTGTAGTCTATGTGTAGTTTATATTATAATGTGTTTCAGAATTATAATGTGTAGTCTATATTTGAGAAAGTCTTTGTTATGAAATGTCAGCTCAAAAAGAAATGATCTGATTCGAACCAAATCAAAAGCCTTTATCAAGGGAAATGATCTGATGAAAGAAATGATCTGATGAAATGATCTGTGAGGGACTTAATGCAAGACTATTTAAGCAATTTGCTTTTGGATTTCTTTTGACTGTGAGGGACTTAATGCAACCTGCACCAAATCAAAAGCCTTTGCTGGAAGCATTTTTTTATGTTTGAGGTTTGAGCAACATGAGCTCAGTTAAAGGTTCGCCTCACCTTCTTTGTTCTTTGTCAGATTAATACATTTGGTATTTTCTTAACATTTCTCATTTTAGACTTCTTAGAATTTCTCATTTGAGCAACATGAGCTTAGAATTTTTTGCTATGTGTAGGCTGTAAGTTTGCTATTTTACAGTGCTCGATAATCTTTTGCTATGTGTAGGCTGTAAGTTTGCTATTTTACAGCGCTCGATAATTTTTTGCTATGTGTAGGCTGTAAGCTTAGAATTTCTCATTTTTTTAGTCCAGTGCTCGATAATTTCAGGGATTGTATAGGCTGGAAGTTTGCTATTTTAGTTGGTTTCACTAAAACAAGGTGCTTGGTTTTACTACGAAAGATTGCTAATCCTGCAGTCAACTTTCTTTGCTATGTGTAATCAAAATATGCTTGGTTTTACAGAATTCAAACAATCACATATTACAGACCTCCAAAATATTCTTAGTACATCATGACTGTTAAACTACAAATTACACCTTCCAATCGCACTATTCCAATTACAAGTATGTGTAACCAAATGGGATAACTGCAACAGAACTATTCCAATCGCCACTATTCCAATTACACCTTCCAGGCTCTTGTTTTTCTCAAGGTTCATCATTGACAACAATAAGCATTTTCATCAGAAGGGAAACTTCAATTTGAAAACTTCCAAATATTGACATAAATAGAACTATCATGCACCGTCCCACCTCACTTGAAAAAATGAAATCTGAAAAAAACATCACAAAATAAAAACTGCCATTAATGGAACTTAAAAATAGCTTCAAATCAAGTGGAGGGTGTGGTCTGTGGTGGACGGCGGCACTTCAGATCGAGGTTTGGTGGGTGGCGGGGTCGAGCTCGAGAAAGATCGAAGTGAGAGCGAGATAGCGGGTCGATCTCGAGAGGCGTGGTCGAAGTGAGAGCGAGAGAGCGAGAGAGCGAATGGGAGAAGATGAGAAGGTTTTCTCCTTCTGGTATTTTGGGGATTTTGAGACTGGGAGGAAGAGAGAGAGCTCGAGAAGATGAGAATACGAAGATTGATCTGAATTGCCCAAAATACGCCCACTCAATCAAGTGTATTAATCTACACCGTCCATTTCAGAAGGTGAATCCTACGGTCATCGGAAGGGATCGCACGAACTGTTGCGAGAACAGTTCGCATCAGATCATTTCTCTTTATTTATATATACATATACATATATATACGATATCTCCTTCCTCTTTAGCTCTGAATCTATTTATAGCTTATACCTTGTATATTAGAACATCTGTTCTTATTAAATCATTAGTTGTAAATCCTACCAATTATTTTCTGGTTTTTATGTTTGAAATCTCTTCTATTCTATTACCCTCACAAATGTTTTAGTAAATTAATTATAAGAGATAGTTTACAGCTATTTACTGTTAATCTTTTGAACCATTCTAATGCACTACCAATGTCTTTTGTGCTATATAAGAGATATTGTTACTCTTTTGAACCATTTTAATTATAAGAGATGTTGTTACTCTTTTGAACAATTTGTGAGGGTAGGGTATTTTCTGACATGTAATGCATTACCAATGTCTTTTGTGCTATATATTTACACAGGCATGTGAAATTCATTAATTACTACACTGTTGGTGTAAAGCACATAGGTGTTCATTACTCTAACCAAATGCCAATACAATCCATATTAAATAAGATCGACAATAGCAAGGAGCATGTTACTTAGCTTCCGATAAACTTGAAGTTGTTGTTTCATACCAACAAAACAATATTTGGTGCTCTTAAACTCCGAGCCGACAAAAATACATTCATCCAGCTCAGACTCTACATATCAATCCCTTCAAATCACAGATTGAATAGCATGATCAGCTTCAGCTTCCTTGGCTAACTGCAGTCTCAAAATCCAAACATGAAACATTTAAATTTTATAGTCTTTTTGTATCATTATCATTTATACTGTTATTTATTTCTCTGTGTATGTGTATGTGTTGCATCTCATACATACCATTACTTTACTGAAATATTTATGTTTTTTCTACAGGGCCAGCATATTCCATCGATTTCCAGTCATGCACGTACACTATGGCAAAGTAACGATGGAATTGGAAGCAACAGCGGGCCACACGAGGAGACTCCCCTGCTGTAGTTTGTTGAATTTGGACTTTTTAAAAATTGTTTTGTAGGAATTATATCTATGTTTTGTAATAACTAAGTGTTGTACAACATATACATTTGATACTCGTTGTATGATAGTTTATATGTGTTACATATTTTGTTTTCTATTGAGTTGTTTTTTGTGATGTGTGACTTTTGGTTCTTGATTATGATGTTATTATTGATTTACCTGATTTGCATTTAAATTTAATATGATTACATGTATTTTTAATATGCGATTAATTACTGGTTTTTTCAATTGAAAATTTTATAATAAAAAAAAAAAACTACCTATCGCGGCGTTTACCAAGAAACGCCGCAATAGGTACTACAGCTTTTGAAAACCCTCTATCGCGGTGCTGGACAAGCGCCGCAGTAGGGTACCAATGCTAGCTTTTAATCGTGGTGCAGTCCCGATGCTTGGAAAAAGCACCTCTATAGCTATATTTTTTTCAAAACGAAACATTCCTGTAATGGCGGTTTGGCAACGCCATTATAGGTGGACACACTATAGTGGCGGCGTCCGTAAACGTCGCGATAGCCTATATGGCTATAACGACGCACGTTCTAACGGTGCTTTTAGCGGCGATTTCAGAAGTGCCGTTATGAGCTATAACGGTGCCAAAAAATGCCGCTATAGCCTTGTAAAAGTGCTCCTATAGCCTGTGCGGTTTGTAGTGACAAGTGATGTAATAAAATTTGAAATAAAAATTATTTGTGGTTTTGATGCTAGAAATTGTGCCACGTATTTCTGAGATATTATATTAAAAATTCGGGGCGCTACACATCATCCGAGTACAGTCCCCAAATCATCAACTACTCTAGTCAATTCCTTAAACCCCGGCTTGTTAACTATTCATCGATGCAACAATACAATATGCAATTGGAGACATGAGAAGAACAATAGTATCAATAGGGGAAACGATAGGGTGATAACGTGGATAGGATGACTAGAATGATGATAAAAACTTATTGGGAACATGCAATGCAACATACATTTATTAATTCATGCAATAGGACAGCATATGGATAATTAATTCATTAAAATCTGAAATATAAAATTCTGGATAGCAAGAGCAGTCTGTACAAAAATATTGTTTCTACTGTTCCAGAAATTCAAAAGTGCATCCGTCAGAAGTTCTAGAAATTAGTCTTCCACACAACACATATTTAAAGTTCAAAATCCAACAATAGTAGCTAGGTCAAACACATTGTTCTTTATAGAATTCATGTTCAGGCAGAATTTCGACATCATGTTATTTTATTTTTAAAATCAGTAAAAACTCTATAATAAATTCATTAAAAATACTTATTAGATTCCTAAACATGTAAAGCAATAATCAAGAAATTTTCAGAGCAAAATTTAATCATTTGATCAGCCTTTTTACTGTTTAAACATAGAAGATACAAAAAACTGGAAATCTGAAATTAAAAACACAGTTGTAGTAAAACGGGCACAACTTTTGTTACAGAACTCGTAATTCAAAAATTCAAGATATTATGGAAACTTGAAAGATAAGGCTACAATTCATATTCAGAAAGTATTTCATTTTAAGATCATTTACTAGTTCAAAAATAGCAGTTAACATTCAGGTCAGCAAGTAATATACAGGATTTGTATAGTTTTTCTTAAAAATAAATTAATTAGACTATATGAGCATCGATTCGTTAGTCAATAAATTGTGTAATCATCATGATAAGTGTTAAAACATGATAGATAAAACTAGAACATGCTCATACACAAATCTGTCATAATCAACCATCAAACGATCAAACAACACACAACCTAACAATTGTCTCTACAATAGTTTATTTGTATCGTGACTATATGTGTAACCCTATTATCCATACTATATGATGTATTCAAGATTCAATATTTTTGGAGTCAAATTAGCACAATGTTAAGAGTATTGGGGTTAGCTCGTGTAAACCCACAATGAACCTAACGAAAGAGATAAACAAAGTATAATACGATAACAAGGGATCTATTTGCAAAAGTTTCAATGAGACTTGAATTTGATACAATTAGCAATTCAAGAGGACGGTGACTTGCCTTATAAACGGTAAAAATGAATACAAAAAATAACGGGATAAGATTTCCGAAGCAACGAACCTACGAACACACGAACCCACAAGATAGCACGTGTATAATACGTGCACAAAAGGGACTTAAGCAATCACAGCAAAGCCAACAATCACAGAGTCAAGAGACAGCAGCAGCAATGTCAGAGGGGTCAAGGGCGGCTGTGGCAGACGACGGTGGTGCTGGGCGAGGGCGTCGACACCAGGGGGAGGGGCGGTCGCTGCCATCGAACGAAACAGGGAAACAATGGGGTTTCGGTCTGGCTATTTGTCGATGAGATGGCGAAAGAGGAGGAGAGGGTCGGGGTGTTGCTGGTGGTGGCGGCGTGACTGGAGGGGGATGGCGATGTGGTGGGGGGGGTCACCGGAGCACCAGGGATGATCGGGATTTAGGTTGGGGAAGATGAACAGTAGTGGGTTGGTTGATTGGGTGGGAAACAGTGACTGGGAGAGAGAAGAGAGGAGAGAGAATAAGCGGCTAGGGCTTCAAAATTGTACAATTTTAGGGTTTGTATTAGGATTGTATTTATAAGGTACAATTAGGGTACTCAGTTAGTAGTTTAGGGTTCAATAGTAGCGGTTTTGGGTCAAGAACAAATCAAATTGGGTTTTAGGGTTCAATTAAGGGATAAATCCAAATCAGTAGGGTTCAAATAAAATACTCACAATATAATACAAGAAGAAAGAATAAATGATGATAGCTCAATCACGAAGAACGAATAATTTTATGAACAAATATTTAAATCCAATTAGATACATAAATAATACAAATAAAAAGAATATAAATTGGCTTGAAAATAAATTGGAATTCGTCACGAAAATTGGATCAGTATGAAAATATAATAATTCGATAAACGAACTTTAATTGAATAATCAAGAAATTAACAATTAATTATTATAATCCTAGTAATAATAAAATTGTACATCAAAATGATATTCGGGTCTTACAAAAATAATCTCGAAAAAAATCCAATAATAATAATATATTTGTTTTAGACTCAAATATAAATATCCGATCAATAAGAAATATGACGTAAGATCAAAACACACCATTATTCAAAATAAATAAATTTTTGTTTAGAAAATACTTTAATAAAAGATCCGAACAGAATTTAGCACAAAATAAATTTATCAATAATCGAAATACAAAAAATATTCAGAAAATATATATTTACGGGAATGGGGGTTACATTAAACTTGAACAACACAAAAATTAAACGAAATCAAAAGAAAGAGAAAACAAAAGAGAGAGTGTCGGTTTTGTGCTAGAGAGAAGTTTCGCGATCAATTTGCTAAGGAGAAGGAAGGCTTTTGTTGGAGCTTGGAGCAATTTTTCTAGGAGCCCTAATTTCAATTTGCATCAAAACAAGGTGGGTATCTCTTTTACTTTCTAAATTTTGGTAGTATGCATGTGTAGAAAATTTATGCTTGAAATTGATAATTAGTGAGTTCTTAAATTACTTTTGTGATGCATATTGTGTGGTTAGAATTGTTAGTATTAATGAGAATTATTGTACGCTAATTGAAAGTTTCATCATATAATTGATAAGTTGTCAATTGAATTTCAATTTAAAAGCATGTTGTAGTGTTGTTAGGCACAAATAATAAGCCATGATTAGATTACGTGAATTATGTATATGAATACATAATGTTGTTAATTTGTGCTTAAGAAATTGTAAATACTAGTGGTGAATTATAAAATCGATGGGAAGAGTCACTACAAGGAATTTGACATATAGTGACAGCAAAAATTCGTGGGTAAAAGGCGAAAAACCGTAGGTATAGCCCGTAAAACCTATACCAACGGACATATTTTTCCGTCGTTTTTAATTAGCTATACCCACGGCAAAATGCCGTCACTATAGCCTATAGCGACGGTTTTTTTACCCGTTGGACAAAACCTCGGTGTTATACCCACGGTTTCGTATCCGTTGGTATAGGTTTTAAAGACACATTTTGCTTTCCTATACCCACGGTTGAAGCTCCATTGCTATAGGTTTTAGCGATGGTTTTCGCATCCAATTATCTGAATATATACTCATCGCTCTATACACAATTTTTTCTTATTAATTATATATGCTTATGATAATTTAATATTTTCTTTTATAATATTAATTCAATTATAAACTAAATACACAATGAAATAAATACATTTGTTTATGAAACAAAATTAAATAAAATTAAACTTCAATCATATTAAAAATTAATGAAGTATTACAAGCATGTCAAATTCAAATTACAAAATAGTTAAAATGTCAACCTAAAAGTACCATACTGACATATAATAAGCATATAAAGTCTTATAATAATCTCATCCACTTAATTTCGAGGTTTGCTCCATCAACAGAAAATTAGTACTTTAGATTAGGACACTCGGTTCCTTTCCCACCAAACCACTAAAACCACTCTAGGAACAAACTTTGCTGCTAATTCAATGGGAGGGTGAGAATCGCCTGACCGAGGCCTTCTTCTAACATCCAAATCTCAAGGCCCTTTGGACACCTCTGTAGCCATCCAAAATCCTTCAACATAGGTCGAAACCATGAATCTAAGACAGCAAATCTCACATCTCCAGGGCACCGAAGCTTCCCTTTTCCTAGTGCTATGAAAACACTTGCAGAAACCCTGCTGAGCTCGTAGCGCTAATGTGCATACCCTTCTGGTGATTCCACAAAGTGAAGGTTTGCATCCCTGAATTAAACCAACTTCCAGTATAAGAAATCTTTCCTAATAGCTATCTTCTCACAAACGTAAGTCTCAATTAAGACAAACTACTCAGTTTCTTACCTAACAAGCTTTCGAGCCAAGTAGAGGAAAGGCTTTTCGAAATTGTAGTTGCTCTTGGCCGATATCTCATAGTACTGAAGATTCTTCTTCCTATGAAAGGTGACCATCTTGGCTTTCACCTGCCTATTCTTGACATCAACCTTGTTGCCACAGAGCACAATAGGAATATTCTCACAGACCCTACAAGTAAGCAAAAAAAACATAGGTGTGATAACCACCCCTCAAAAAGCAATGACACAAACCGATATGAGAAATTCATGATGGAAATAGACATACCGGCAGAGATCTCTATGCCATGTGGGTACATTCTTATACAAACATTTGAACAACTGTTCAACTAAAAGTAGTAAAGCTTAGATGCACTTTCATTTAGGTATGTCAAATATGCTGCACCTTGAACTCGATTACATTTTCCTTGCTCCAATGCAACACTCTACACAGACTGTACTAGGCATGCAAACATTGTTCTAATTATAAATAACCAAATCTGTCAACGACTCAACGCAAGTACTAGACAAGTCATTATGACAAGTGTAAATCAAACAGATCATGGGCTAACTTCTCTTGTTCTTATGCATTAGGTGCAATTACATGCAAAAACAATATTTTTATACAAACTGTCTCAAGATATATTATTTTTACAAATAATGCCTTATTTGTTCACCAAGGGTTCTGGACATATTATAATGGTTCATGCAGATCCGGTGGGTAATGGTCAACTTTATTAATCAAATAATTTCATAAATGTCTGTCTGTCATGCTGTTAGATTTTTAATTTCACAATAAGATTGTCAATGCAAGACCACATAAGGTACTAACAGAAGACAACTTTTTCTGAAATGTGATGATTTGATGGTAGTGTCATTATTTCTAAGCAGGGCAAACTGTCCAGAGGTTGAACAGTTTCAAACATGGAACTGGTGGCGGGGCTAATACCATTTTATCTAACTCTTTATTTCCCTAAAGTCAGTTGAGGAATATTAATAGTTCATTTGAGCTGTGTGTTCTTCTTCTGATGATAAATGTTCAAGTAATTTAGACAATTGTACAAAGTAATATCCTACTCTGCCTTCAATTTTAGGGTAGTAAGCTATTTCAGTAGTTATGCAAAAATCATAGAAAATTATTTCTACAAGAAACTGGGAATGAACAATCTTCAGTCCTATCCTTGCTCTAGAAACAAAAGTATTTTATTAATAACTGATATAATTCAAAAATGGCTCAAAGAGAGAAGGAAGTGCAGTCCAATGACGTAATTAAAGCTTTGCTATGAGATACTGGAGTTGTATGTTAACTGATGAGGAGTTAAACATCAGATTGTTATGCCACTAAGTTATAGTACAGATCAATCTAACTCCATGGTCCTGAGTTATAATTTAACGACTGAGTTATACTGAATAAGGCGTTGGCATGACTCTTATCTAGTGGTACCATATTCCATGTCCTTTAATACTATAAAAAGGAAAAAAGATGGAAAATACTAAGTGAACTAGTTTTTGTTTACTTACACATCTGTAGGCTCAATGGTGTGGAGACCCTGTAAAATAATTTTTATTACTTGCTTATGGGAACTACCCCCTTGGTGTGTAAGTAGTACAAAGTAGTAAGAAAAAAGTCAAACAATTAGCACAAGTAAAAAAATAAAGTTCAGTTCATATGCAAGATTGATAATCCTAATAGAATGGGGAACTAATTAATCATCTAAGTAGTAACTAATTTTACCTGTAACATTTTTGCCACAGGCAACTTGGAAGACTGACTTCACTCCCAGCATCATGCCGGGATTGTAGAACTTGAAGTTGGTGAATATGCCATCAATGCAATTAACAATTAGCATCGCCTGTCCATAACATGGCCTACGACAAAAGCTGGAATTTGTGTTACTTGCGTTCAATTTCCCCGCTGATGTTATGCAGTTCATAATCACCTATCATATATAAATCATGGTCTAAATATTCTCACTATATGAAATAGCGCTGCTATATACTGTATCAGAAATGATAATTGTGCTTACAGTCTTGTTATCGAAACAGAGTGCTGCCTTGGCGACGATTTGAACCGAATCTGATTGTTGTGATTGCGCTGTAAGATTACAATCACATGTTTGTTTAGAACAGAGTACCTTAAGCTAATTAATTCATGTACTGACAACAAATGCATCAGAAATATACAGACCTTTGCAAGGGGCTGTAGCTATGGTGAGCATAGCTATGGCAAAGCAGACGAGTTTGGTAGTGCGAGAAAGAGCCATATGATCAGTAAGATTTGAAAGTTGATGAGATTTGAAAGTTGATGGTTTTCTTCTGAGAGTTAGGAGATATTTATACACATCCAAGACTTAAACTGTTACTGAAACAGTATGTACTAAATTACTAACATGTAAGTGATGTCACCAACTAACTAGATTCACTTGTAATCAAGACCATAATACTCTTAGTTAACCAACTTGGTTGGTTGAGTTGACATTAATTCATACCAATCTACGTCTGTAAGGTTACAATATTTGTGAACAGTACTGTTTCGGGATTAGAAGTAGCTTTGGTTTGTTGTACAACATCACCAACTTTTCACTTATTTGAAGACTTCAACCTGTGAAATGAGAATTAACTAAATCACTATTGCTTGCAGTCTCTTCTGTTGAAGGAAATAGTATTGCCATTATAGAAAAGTTTTCCACACCAGTACTGAAAAACGAGTGATTATTGACCTTTCAGATAGACGATTCACACTGTTGAACATAATGCACATGTCCTGTGAACTATTTGGATAAGAAATCATATTACCCGACAAGTTCTATTTGTATCGTTGTTGAAACACAAACTAATCTTCCAATATCGAGACTATTTGTTTTGTTGTTGAAACACACATTATTCTTCCAATATCGAGATACTGCTACAGCATTTTGTTGCTGTAGGAGTATCTCGATATTGGAAGTAAATTTCCGATCTACTCTATTTCTTCGATTTTTTGTTATAAACAATGTATCAAATACCCTTTGGGGTTGTTCATTTTTTCTTCAATATACATCTAATGATGCATTGCTTGCATAATATTATAGATACTAATTAGGCAATTATAGTCAAAGATAGTTTATTTATATATAGTGAATAATCTGTAAAGATAGTTTATTTAGGTAAGATTGACAATATGTGAACAATATACCGGAAGATTTTGTATGGAAGAGAACATAAAAGGATCTATGAAATCGGGATATATACCTGAATAATATCTTCATCTGAAAACTGTAACAAAGGTCTGAAACCTTTGTTATTGCCAGCATTGTTTATCTGCATATTCAAACCAAACGCACATTAACAAAAATGATTTAGCACATTGAATGAACATAAACAAAGCAATAAAGAGTAAGCGGAAGAATAAACATTGAATGAACATAAACATTGAATGAACATAAACAAAGCAATGAAGTTTCAGTAATAAACAAACCAATCACATTCCATTCCATATCCTTTCTTCAAGAATACTTCCGGTGCGATATAGTCGGGTGTACCCACTGTGGAAAATGCCTACAAAATAGAAATTCATAGCTATTAATTAATACTCATACTAAGCGGAAGAACTATCTAGTACTGCATTGGTAAACCAACATACTAAGTTGGAAGAAAGAACTTGGGTAAAAAATTACTTAAGAGATAATGTAGCAATTATAGTGCCAATTGCACTGAATAAAATTGATCAAAACAGAAGTGGAAATAATACTAATGAAAAAGTTTACTACTTAATACAAGTTTAATTTTCTGCCAGATAACATTTTGAAACCACAAGTGTCAAAGTTTTCATGACTATCAACTTTTATGGCATGGGTGCAACTTTTAACCAACTTACAGCCACTTAAAGATCCATTTTATTGTTATATATATAAGCATTGGACAGTTACTACTAAAGTGAGCATCTATCGCTTTGCCCTCATCTTTTATCTTTATTATTGATGATATACCTTCTAAATTAAGTGTGAGAAAGTCTGAAAGACCTCTCCGTTCATGAAGTTAGGCTGCTGTTCAGCTTCAAAAATAGGTGAATCTGAAAGCCATGAGCCTAGTACAACAAACCAAGACACCATAAATCCTCTGCACTGTAATAAGCTGAAATGAAGTATCATTAAGGAATTGAGTATGATGATTATCCTGCTTTCCGAGAATATTCTTCTTCATTAGATGTATTAATACATCTTCCAAGCAAGTGTCACAGGAAAAAATGGGTGACCTATGGACCTCCGACAAACAAATTATCTATCTGCACCATATTTCATCATCATCATCTAAATCTTGTATCACCATCATCTTTAAAGACATACCTGAAACCCTTCTCTCAGAGCTCTCTCCACCAACTCCTCCTCCGAGTAAACCCTAATCTCCTCAACCCCAAGTTCGTCCTCGAAATCGGCGGTGGAATCGAGTTCAGCTTCGAGACTCTGGAACCAAAATCAAACCAAATCGTCAAACTAGGGTTTCGTTGCTTGAATTGAAAGAGAAATCGAAAGAGTAAGAAGAAGGATTGAATATCGAGATTAGATCGAGGGAGGAGATGAAGGCGTGGATGGAGGTGAGGGGGCCGATGAGGTCAGGGACGAAGATGGGGCCGCCACGTGCGAAGCGCAGGCGACGGTAGCGGGAAGAGGCGACGGCAGCAGGAAAGAGGGGGGCGACGGCAGCGGGAAGAGGAGGATTTAGAGATTGGGTTTGGGGAGAGAGGGATTTAGGAGTTTTAGAGGGATAAAATGAAATATTTTGGGGGAAGAGAGAGGGAAAATGAAAAACTTTGGGAGAAAATAAATTAGGACTATACCCACAGTCTTTTATCTCATTTGTAGGTATATGATACCTATACCCACAGTTTTAGAGATCCGTCACTATAGGTGTCCGTTGGTATATGGCAAATTTCTTGTAGTGAGTGAATTGCTAAAAGGGAAATACATTCATAAAAACATATGAGTACTAGATTTATAAAAGTGATTATTTGAGTTAATTTGCGAATAACTTTATGCTAATATGAATAAAATTAATGATGAATTATTTCTGGAAACTTAGGAATGTTTGTTATGAACAATTAAATTGAGAAAAGAGAATAGAAATTAAAAATGATTGAAAGAGTAAAAAATGAGATAAAATAGAGAGCCGAGTTATATGGATCTGAACATATATATAATCAGAAATAGTGCTTGGCTCTTGTGGCTAAAGCAGGCGCCAGCGCGCCTGGCGCTGCCACGTGTTGCCTGGGGGGGTCCTCTGGTCGCGGGTATGAGCCTGGGTTGACTCTGTTCTTTATATATACATATTGAAATAAAATCAAAGAGAGGTTTTGGGTTACAAAAACAACTCAGTAGATTCCTTATCAGAATTTGTGAGTGGCTCACTGGTTGGGCGACTTTTGGGGGTTTCTGTGATCTCGGGTGACCACATTTCGGGTTTTATTTTATTTTTTTGATCTTTTTCAAGATTTAAAATTTTGGGAAAATTCATAGGAATATTCTAAAATATTATTAGAACACTTGAGAATTATTTATTATTATTTTAAAAGATATTTTGAGAATTTAAAAGTCATATTCATGTGTTAGATGAGAATGAAATTCAAGAAAATGTATTTGATCAAAGATTTTAAGAGTTGGTTGATAATAAAATCAAACACATGATTAGGAGATTAAAATCAAGAATTTCTAGTGATTAATCAAACATTAAGAATTCTTAAAGTGAATAGTTGGTTAGTTAGCCAAGAAATGGTTACAAGAATTTGATTGATAAATTTGTTATTGAATGTTGAATACTTCACAGATTATAAACATAAAGAAAGAAGTTAAAGAGGAAATGTAGAATGATGGTTAAAATGTTTATGTTGAGGTTGGATATGACCTATTTGATCTCCATAGTGAGATGGTTGTTGGAATCTAGAGGCTAGGCGAGACCCTAGTAACCGGCATTTTGTGAATGATGGAAATTTGAGAAGTAACCAGTGTTGGTTAACTCTCTTTGAGAAGTAGCCAGTGTGGGCTAACTTTCTCTCATGTTGATTTAAGTCCGGTAGGGTAAGCTAGCTCTAGGTCGTGATGATTTTTAACTATACATAAGGACAGACACTAAAGGGAGTTATGATGAAACAAGGTCAAACGTGATTATGAGGGCCTCATGATGATCTGCAGTGTGAGATAATGCCCAGAATTATCGAGGTGTGAGTGAAATAGTCTCCGAAATTACCTGCGATGTGGATTGATCTACAAAATTATCGGGATCGAGGCGACGCGCATGGGACGTCTGTGTGTAGTGAGGCGCCACTGCTTGCGGTGTGGGGTATTCTAGAAGATTTCCAGGTGTGAGTGAAATAGTCTTCGGAATTATCAGTGGAAAGAGATTGACCACCGAAATTATCAGGGCATGGGCTAGATACACGCACAATGTCTAAATCTTGTAGTAGTCATAGTAGTAGGTGCTTGGCGAGGGATTTAAACCCTATAATGAGGAGTACGTAGGTGCTTGCCCTCGAACCTATGTAGAATGGGATGCATAGAATCCGAACAAGTATGCATTAGTGTCATCGTAGTATAACATCTGCATTAGGCATTAAGACATATCATACACTGACATGTATAAGATAAACACTTTTTACACTTTATTGTGCATTCAAGTTTGTGTTTGCTAAAGTAAGAGAATCACTGTATTATAGCATTGCGTCAGTTGTATACAACTAACGTGCCCACAGTTTTCTAGTTCCAGGATTGAACTTGGCATGGACTTAAAGTCACTTTGATGAGCTGTTACAAGATTGAAGTATTTTCCTTATTGTATATCATGTTGTATTCTTTTTAAATTTCGTTGCGTTTATGTAAAGAACAATGTGTATAATGAAAAGTTTTAAATTCCTTGTAAAATTGTACGAATTTGAAGTAAAAGATCCTGTTGTTCTATGAATTACATGTAAATGGAATTCGAGGCGTTACAGCGTGCCCCCACCTCCAAAATGGATCACACCTCTCCATGGTGATACCTTGAGAAATACATGATCGTCTGCCTCAAACACTAAAGGCCTTCGATAATAATCTGCCCACTTCCTCTGCCTGTCTTGAGCTGCTTGCAAGTGCTTCCTGATCTGAGCTACAGCATCGACTGTCTTCGTGATCAACTCAGGCCCTAAAAGTTTTCTTTCGCCAATGTTATCCCAACAGACTGGCGATCTACATTTGCGACCATAGAGTGCCTCGTACGGTGCTACCTTGAGACTTTCCTAACAGCTGTTGTTGTACGAGAACTCAACCAAGTGTAGATGACCTTCCCAAGAACCTCCAAAACGGATAACACCAAACCTCAACATGTCCTCCAGTGTCTGAATCATCCTTTCAGACTTTCTGTCTATCTGTGGGTGGAATGCAGTGTTGTAGTTCAACTTACTTCACAAACTCCTCTGAAGACTCTCCCAAAACTGAACCTGAACCTCATATCTCTGTCTGATACGATGCTGCAGGAACTCTATGCAGTTTCACAACTTCTTGTATGTACTTCTTGACCAAGCTCTATGTGGACTGACCCACTCTAAATGGGATGAAATTGGCACTATTCGTAATGGTCTACAATTACCCAAATAGCATTGTGACCTTTGGGACTTCTTGGCAATGCCGTCACGAAATCCATAGTAATGTTCTCCCATTTCCACTCCGGGATTGGAAGAAGCTAAAGGAGTCCAACGGTTCTCTGATGCTCTACTTTCACTTGCTGACAGAGCATACACTAAGACACAAATCACGTCACTGCTCTCTTCATACCGTGCCACCAAAAGTTTTGCTTTAAATCTATGTACATCTTTGGGCCCCCAGGGTGAATAGAATAGGGTGAGTGATGAGCTTCTGTAAGTAGCTTATGTCTAACTTCTGCTCTAGGTACACACAATCTAGCTCCAAAATGAAGCAATCTGTCTGTATGAATTACCAAGTCTGTTCTTAGGCCTGCTTCCACTTCGTTTCAAAATTTCTGTAACTGCTGATCACCTGCTTTGGCTTCTTTGATCAATTCTACCAATGAAGACTGCAACTGCAACATCATACACTGTTGTTCTATACCGAAAAAAATCACATTTAATTCTAGTCTTTTTATATCCTCCAATATTTCCTTCTGCTCGATGTGGAACATGGCAGCGGGTCTACTGCTCAAGGCATTGGGTACCAAGTTCACTTTACTCGGGTGGTACTGCAAGTTAATGTCATAATCTGTCATTTACTCCAACCATCTTCTCTATCTCATATTCAGTTCCTTCTGCGTGAACACATATTTAAGACTCTTATAATATGTGAAAATCTCACTCTATCCCCAAGCAGATAATGTTAGAAAATGGGTGTTTTATACACCTTTTACAAACCAATTTTTGAGCAATTTTTTGAGTAAGATCCTCAATGAATTATTGAGAGATCTTGATTGATTTGTGTTCTCCTTCGTGAGTAGATCAAAATCATATATTGGTTTGCTAAAAACTTTTAAGGGGTGAATGAGAAATTGTCTCTCAAAGTGAGACGTTTTCATTCTTGAAATGGGTTAAGGGAACATAGTCCCACATCGAAAAATTCAAAGGAAATAGAAGAGGATATATAGTAACCTCCTTGTAAGCATTGTGAGATAGCTAGAAGAGAGGCTCTCTCTCGCACGCACAGGGGGGTTGCAAATCTCGGACCGGATTACATGCGACTTGTGTGCGCCCGCACGACCTGCGTACACGAATGCCAGACCGACTTGACCCCACCCCGTGTAGAGCCACTTTTTGCTACAGTTTTGATTTTTCTTTTTGTAACGGCTAAAATGAATGCAGAAACGGTTCTGTCTTCCATTTCAGTGCTGTATTGAATATTTTGTCTGCCATTACACTGAAGGCATTCAAAAGCAATGATTGATGTCTGCCGTTACAGTGCCGGCATTCAATTGAGTGTCTGCCATTACACTGAAGGCATTCAAAGCATTGTTTGCCGTTACAATATTAACTCTGCCTCTATAAATAGAGGCTTCCCCTATCATTTCTTCCCTGCAGAACAGAAAACTTCTTTCTTCCTCCTCTGAGTCCTGTTCATTTTTTTCAACTCCTGCTATTTTTGGTAAGTCGGTGATAGGATTCTATCGCTGCTGCTCAGTTCGAGAGTGCTACGTGGTGCCTACGTGAACACTCTGGTCATTGTATCTTGGGAAACAGGCGTCTTCATTCATTCCAGCAACCACAAGAGGCAAAATCTATTTTAAGGCCACTGTGTGATACACAGGCCTCGACTTCTCAACTTGTAATTCTGAAATTGATTTCTGTAAGTTGTTAATTATTTATTTTTATTACTTTTTGGGTTTTCTTCCTCTCCTTTTTCCTTCTATGTATTATGTGCCTCTCAATCAAATTGAGTTTATTATAAAAGAATTTTTGTAACAGATAATGCCTCCATAACTTCAAGGTAGAGACTAAGGCTGCAAGTTCAAGATAATGTGTAGGGTAGTTCTTCTCATGTGGCCTCAACTTCCTGGATGCATAAGCAACAACTCTGCCTCGTTGCATCAGCACTGTGCCTAAACCTCTGTCAGAAGCATCACAGTGAATCAAAAAACCTCCTGAACTATCTGGTATAGTCAGCACGGGTGCTGATGTCAACTCCATGAAGGCTTCATCACAAGCTCCATCCCAAACAAACTTCTATTCTTTCCTCATCATATTGGTTAGGGGTCCAGCAATCTTCGAGAAATTCTGAAAGAACTTCCGATAGTAACACGCTAATCCGAGAAAACTTTGCACTTTTGATGCTGATTTCGGAACCAGCCAATCCTTGACTACAGTAATCTTGGACGGATCAACTAAAACTCCATCACCAGAGATAATATGACCCAGAAATGTAACACAGTCAAGCAAAAATTCACACTTGCTGTGCTTTCCATAAAGCTGATTCTCCCTTGAAGTCTGCAAGATCACTCTCAAATGTTCTGCACGATCCTCCCTGTTCCGAGAATACACCTGGATGTCTTTGATGAACACCAACATAAATTTGTCCAAAAACAACTAGAATACCCTGCTTATCAGACTCATGAATACAGCTGGTGCATTGGTAACTCCAAATGGCATTGCTAAGAATTCGTAATGTCCTTATCCCATACAAAATGTTTTCTTCTGAATATCCCCGGTCTTCACCTTAACCTGATCATAACCAGAACGTAGGTCCAACTTCGAGAAATTGAAGCGCCTCCAAATTGATCAGACAGATCGTCAATTCTCGACAATGGGTATCGGTTCGTCACAATGACATTATTCAGTTCTCGATAATCAATGCAGAGTCTGTGATTACCATTCTTCTTATTGACGAACAAAACTGGGGCTCCCCAAGGTGAAACACTTGGCCTGATAAAACCTCTATCCAACAACTCTTGGACTTGTACCTTTAGTTCGACAAACTGAACTGGTGCCATTAGGTACGGACTCTTCGAGATTTGGTGTGGCAGTAATCCAGACAATTCTTTTGGAAAGAAATCATCAAAATCTTGCACAACCATGTGTGCAACTTCACCATCAGTGCACATCGACTCTAGTACACTAGCCTTCTGGTTCGTAGAGCTCTTGACATGCCCAAACAATGTCTCACCCTTATGAAACTCGAACTCTTTGTGACTTGGAAGTTTGAACACTACATTCTTCTCTCGGCAGTCAATCACGACAAGGGTAACTCCCACCCAATCCATCCTGAGAATAACATCAAATCCAGAATTGTTGATCACCATAAGATCGGCCTTAAAATCCACACCACTAATCAGTAAAGGGCTCTGTTTGTACACCTTAGAATAAATAATGACACCTACACCTGTTGTGATATTCCAAACTGATGGCATGACGTTGTTTGGTAAAAAGTGCGGATCAACGTAGCGGGAAGAAACGAAGGAGTGGGTAGCACCGGAATCAAATAGAACATGAGCAGGGAGGGAGTGTACTAAGGTGAAGCCTAATAATGTGTCAATGAATAAGAATGAAGGTGTATGCAGGATATATGCACGAATAATTATACAAGAAGGGGCAAATAATGTAGAAATTGAATACAAATAATGCAATTATTGTGAAATACCTGCAACCATGCCGATGGCCGTCACTGCTTCCACTGCATTCAGGTTATAGGCCTAACCACGACCTCCAGTCTGAACTCCTTTAGGAGCTATTCTCCTCTGATCGAAAACTTGTCTCTGCAGTAGGAGTGGCAGTCCGCACTGACATCGAGCTTGTCACGCCCCGCTTTCCAAAAATACTGAATACGAGTGCGTGATAAAGCCCAGCAAATGATTTTCATCATTCATGAGCTGTAGGATCGACTCAGCATCATAACAAGAATATAACAAAAATGTACACAATCACGCATGGATGAATAATTTATTAAACAACAGAAAATAATTGAAACAAAATAATAATATCCCAATGGTTTTCAAATCTGGATCAAAAGTTAAAGCTCGAGACTATAGCTCGTTACAAGGTTCATGTAGCAAAAGAAATAAATAACTCAAAGAAAACAAATATTTTAAGCAAGTCCTTTCTCCAAACGAAGCCTAGAATGTCTGCTCACCAATTCCAGCAGGCAACTCGTCTCCAAAGTCTGTATATATATAAATATAAAAAGGAAAAAATAGAGAAAACAAGACAAATGCCCTTAGTGCAAGTTAGGGTCGTAAATAGTAAAACAAGTACAAGAAATATGGAATACGATTTGGAATCAAGAATGTAATTAGGATGCAACAAGTAGTGGGGATTAAAGAAATTAGCTAGCAAGAAAGACAACTCGAGTGACAAGATTGGGTAACAAATACTAATAGTGGAACAAGTGACAAGTGAATATGTAATGGTATCAAGCATCAAGTACAAGTATCACGCACAAGTGTCAAGTAAAAAGTAACAAGTAACAAGTCTCAAGTGTCAAGTTGTCAAGTAAAAGTATCAAGTAGCGAGTGTCAAGTATTATGTTCAAGTATCAAGTCTCATGTATCATGTAATCAAGTATCAAGTAAGCATGTATTATGTTCAAGTATCATGTATTAAGTCTTATAATTATTACTATCTAGGTAGCACTTCATGTGCCATCCTTTTATTACATGGTTGCTACAGTCAATGCAATTTCGTTTAGGTCTAGTGGTGGATTTTATAGGTCAGTGTACTCAGGTATCAAGTATCAAGCAAGCATGGTTCATGAATCGAAAAATAACACAATACGTTCACGAAACAAGTTCGTGAATCCACTAACAAGTTCAAGAACCGCATAGTGGGTTCATGAATCCAACAAGTTCATGAGCCAAGTAATGGCTCCATGAATCCATCAAGATACAACAAGTTCATGAGCCAAGTATTGAAAAATACGGGCCCCCTTCTGAGTATACTTACCTATATTGACCACTACTGTGGTATTTCCCTTAAACCCCGACTTGTTATTTATTATTATCATCAAGTAAGCATGAAAGTGTGCGAAAAAAATCAAGTAAACATAATTAAGAACATGGAACAAGTCTAGGCTAGGTAGGATACATGTTCGAGGGTCAAAATAAATCAAAATATCAAAAACAACGAGAATTCCAAATCCGGACAGTATGACGTTGTAGCACCAAAACTGCGATTCTCGTTGCTACAAGATAGAAAATATGGATCCGTCATAAGGTCTAAAAACTAGATTACTGCCCGGTTCCAACGCATATAGTTAAGGTACATAAAGTTTTGGTAACATGTGTCAAAACAGCAAACTATACAGCATTTGTGTTCAGTAAGAATTTGTAAAACCGAGTTTATACATATGGAACAGGTTTGAAACTTCATTAATTAATTCTGAGAAAATTAGAGAATGTTCTCTAGGGTGTCTAGTATCAGAATGTATAATTTCAAGTCATTTACTTACTGGTAGCATAGTTAAAATAATTGTAAACCAAAGAGATGCAGCAGTTTTTGTGAATCTGCGACTACCGACACAGTAGCAGTAAAACTGCGATATCTCCTAGACCGTAACTTGGAATTCAAAAATTCTAGCTGTTATCGGCAACTAGACACTTAGGACTACATTTTATATTCAGGGCTCAAGTTCAGATTTTGTTTTTATCGGGGTCAAAACAGTAAGCAAAGACAAGAATAGCAGCAAGCGTGAATTTGTCTTATATACAAGTTGCATAATAAATGACTATTATGAGTCTAGATTAGTGTGTGATACAAATACGGATGCATTGCAGATCAAATCAGAAATTCACATGTAGTTCTCAACTCAAAAGAATGTAAGATCTACACAATACATCATACAACACACGTCTACAAGTCAAGGGGTTCATGTTCAATTAATTAGGAGATAAAAAGGGTCTAACTAGTTTTGTAAATATATCAACGAAGGGTTGTGACTCTTAAGATTATGGAATCGATGAGGAATAATTTAAGATCAACAAACGATGTGACAAGGAGTCACAACTACGATCTATTTGCAGTATTTTCAATTAAACGCTTGTACTAGAATAATAATTTGTACAAGAAGAATAATTGCCTGATTACGGTGAATCCGAACACGAACAAATAACGAGATGAGAATTCTGAGAGTCGAGGCACGAACACGGACACACGCACGTGCGAGACACGTACAAAACAGTAAAACAAGGCACACCACAGCAACAAAACACCAAACAGCGATCACAGAGGAGATCTCAATCACAATGAGATCGGGCGGTCGAGATCAATCTGATCAATACTCTCCTTCCTTCTCTGATCAACGACAGAGAGTGAGAGAGCGATGGCGGGGACCAACGATGACTATGCACGGCGACTGGCGACACCCACGGCGAGGCGGTGACGACTGACGACAGCAGCGGCACCGCGGTCGAGGAGCGACACAGCGGCGACCAAGGAACTACTGCTCTGATGGATGCTCTGTTTCTGGTTCGAAAATAGGGAAAACGGAGAGATGGCAGGAGCTCGGGGGTTTTGCCTTGGACGTGGTGACGGAAGGGATGAGTAGAGGTGGGGTATGACGACGAGGATGATAAGGCGAAGGGGTTTTGGTGGGGACGAAGCTAATGGGTTCGGGAGTGAGGTGAGGCGAGGTTGATGCAGTGAAGAGGACGAGGGATGTAGAGGGGGTTTGATGAGGGTGTGGGAACGAGGATGACGAGGAGACGGTGAGGTCAAAGAGTTAATGGGTAATGGCAGAGGGAGAAGCGATGGGTTTCGGTGGAGCAAAGATGACGAAGGCGATGGTGGATGGAGGAGGTTGAAGGCGGGAGGGAGACAAAGATGAGGTGATGGGAAGATGGCGGAGAGCGGCAATGGAAGTCGGAGAGTCGGGAGCGACTTTTGGGGAAGATGAACAGTGAGGTGAAAAGTGGTTTGGCGGCTGAAGGGTTGCACAAGAATAGGGGGTAGGGTTAGGGTTCTAGGGTTAGGGTAGGTTTATATAGTATAGGGTTATTGGGTTGTGGTTTGAATAGGGTACGATCCAATAGAAGAATGGGTAATGAGTTTGGGTCATAAATCAATTAATATATTTGAATCCAATAAGGGAACAATAAAAAGCATTATAGTGGTTTATAAAACATACATATACATGTACATTAAATCAAATAATGAATACGTGTAAAAATAGAGTATGACCGGCTTAAAATAAAATAATAGTAATAATATTAACAATAAAAATAAAGATACCGTAAATAACAAAACTAACAAAAAAAATAATATTGATAATAGTAATAATAATAATATATGTATATAAAAATGCAAATTCGAGTTTAACAGATTTATTTAAAATAATCCAAATAATATATATTATAAATAGTCGATCAAATAGAAATATAAATTAACGTTAAAATATACAATTATCGAAATAGATAAAATATACAAGAAATATTTATTTACGAAAATAGGGGTTACAGAGCTAGAGCTCCCTGCTGAGCTGAACCTCCAGTTGGTGCATGAAACTTGTTCCTTGGACAGTCTCAGACCATATGGTCATTTCCTCCGCACAAAAGGCATAGGCGATTGGCTGCTATGCTGTCCTTTTTGTAGATGCCCAACCTTATAGCAGAAGTTACAAGTCTGGTCTGTCCTTGGGGCAGCAGGTGAATACAGCAGCGCTCGCGGGAGGGGTCGGAACTGGCCTCCGTATTGGCCCTCCAGTAGGCCGGGCGGCAGTAGGGTACTATACTACCCACTGAGTAGCCCTCCTCCGCTTGTGAATCTGTTCTTGGATTTTGGCTACATCATGAACATCGGCGTAGGTGCGGTGCTAGTGGGAAACTAAATGCTCATGAATGTCGAAATTTAGGCCCATCGAGAACCTACGGGCCCTGTCTTCATCATTAGCCACTGTGGCAGCTGCAAAACAGCTGAGTCCCGGGTAAATTCAACAGCATACTCATTTACGGACCGATTCCCCTGGTTCAGGATAATGTTGAAATTAATAACTTTACAAATTAAATAGGCAACAATATGTGACATTAAATAACACCATCCAACCAACCTGAGTTAAAGAGACGAATTGCCGCTCCATCTCAACTTTGGTGACGGTGGGAAGAATTTCGTCATGAAGCTCCCAGTGAAAGTGGCCCAAGTGATTGGCCTCTCTAGCCTCTCGGTCTTTGCCCGCCACCAGATATGGGCAAGGTCAACAAGCCGGATGCTCACCACATCTACCCAATCTACGTCGGAGATCCGTGCCGCCAGCAGCAATTGCTGTTCCGGATCAACCACTGTTCGGCCTCTAATGGCGTCTTAGTACTCGAGAAATTATCCGGATGAAATCTCATGAAGTCAGCCACTGTAGTGGGCCTTGGTGGCAGTAGCCTTGGTCCAGGTCCAACGGCGGTTCGGTTAGCGACCTCCAAGCCGGCCTTCATTAACTCATCAGTGCTTGAAGGACGGCCGCATTTTTTGACTGTTCATCCCTTGATCGGGAAGTGGAAGAGCCTCTGCAAGAGATAGTCTGCAATATAATCAAATCGGTGAGTATCTAAATGATAAGTTGGTAATTAAATATTTATGTAATTAACGTGGTGCGCATATTGTTATGTTAAACCTGGCTAATCCAAAATGGTTAGGGCCCAACTTCGCTAAGTCAACCTGGCTCTGATACCACCAAAAATCTGTCACGTCCCGTTGCCCAAAATACGGAATTACGAGTACGTAACTAAGGTCCATCAAATGATGTATACATCATTCAAACGCTGTAACAATCAACTCAACAATATGAAATATAGTCACAACCACGCATTCTAAGTGAAATCACATAAACAATGAATAACTTAAAATAATCCACAATAATCCACAAATAGATCCACATATAATCTAGCATCTGGGAGAGAATAAACTTCGGTTCAATGCCCGGGATACAATGTATGAAAACGACAGTAATACTAGAAATAAATAACATGAACGAGGTAATAAAATTGGATAAAATATTAACTCCATTAATTAGAAGATTCAATTCTCCTCGTGTACCTACAAGCTCATCATCTAGAGTTTGGGGAGGGGGGGGGGGGGGGGGGGGGAGGTGTCTGTTAGAGTAAGTTATGGATAACAAGTAGAAACAAATAAAGAACAATAAAAAAAATGATATATCAAGGAATAATGAACTAGAACAACATCAGAGGTCAATAAACAAAGGTTGATAATAAGATCAAAAGTCTATAATTAATTATGCAATGATCAATGACAACAATCAATAATCAAAGTCGATAACAACAACCAAGATAAAAAATGCAAGTGTCAATCCTAAGTATAACAGTCTTTTATTATCTTATCTAATGCACATAATTTTGCGTTCCATACCACAAGTTCGATGTATTCAAACAAGTGATCGTTTAGATTATAGTAGTGAATTCGACAAATCATGTACTTGGAAACAATAATCAATAATCCATAATCCATAATCCATAATCCATAACAATAACCGATAGAGAAACAAGGGCCCCTTCTCCGAGTACAGTGTCTAATGCTGTCCAGTACTAAGTTGATCCTTATTACCCCAACTTGTTATTACTTTATTATACTCAATTATGAACATGCAATGAGTGTAATCGATAAGAACGAATGTATCGAGGCAATGTCAAGAATGTTTCAAGGCTATGTAATGCATGGTATATTTAATCACAGTCCTTAGAAGCAAAATTAAACATATTTATACTTAATAACATGAAAACACAAATTCTGGATAGCAAACTTTGTTGTAAAAAAACTGTCTTTTTCGCTGTTACAGGAAAGTAAACCAGGTTTCATGAGGGGTTCAAGAAACTAGACTCTCTGCCGATTCCAACGCATATTCACATGACATATTTTGATTATAGTAGCTATGCCTATTAGTCTGTTCTTTATAGGTTTAGAGTTCTAGCAGCAACCTAGGGTCAAGTTCTTATATGCATAATAAGACTGGAAATTCAACAATTAATCTTATAATAATTTTAAAATGACTCCTACGCATGTCTAGCATCATCCTGTTTAATTTCATGTCTTCTTTCTACTGATAACACATTGTTTTAATTAGTAAATCATGTCAATATGCTTCTAAATAGAAATATGGAATTTAGAACCTAAAAACAGGATAACTCGCAGTCTAAAAGTCAATTCTAGATCCGTCATAAGTTCCAGAAACTAGATTTTGAGGGCTACAAATTTTGTTTATAAAGGTCTAATTTATTTTATCAACCACTGGGTCATAAACTCACTACAAGATGGAATAAACAGCAGGGCAGCGGCTCAATATTTTTAATTACAATAACCGAGATACAAAAACATGTACTCTTCTTAATAGAATTAGCATTTATATTTAGTATTTCGGGTATATTCCTACGATGGAAGATTATCACTCCTACGATTCAAAATTTACTATTAACAATCATATCGTCACAAATCATACAATCGAAAATAGACTAGCATATATCTCCACGTATGTTTGTACGGTGCATGCAATAAAGTAAGTGTTATGGATATGTCAAAATGAATAAGATGTTATATGGCGATGCAATAACATGGTTTAGGGTCTGAGTTAACGATGTGGCACGAAAAGAAAGCTATTACTTGGTTTCGCCCTTGAATCCGTAATAACTTCTTTGGAATGGTAACAATCAATTGAGATACGATAAACAAAGTAAAGAGCTACTTGCGGAGATCAAAATAAAATATTTTTTGGACAAGAACAATAAGTCAGTTCAAGAGAACTTGCCTTTTTGATGATTATTTCAAGTATGAGCGAATAACGGGAGTAAGAGACACCTGATGGCAAAGGGGAAAGGCAACAACAAATGCAACTGCAATGTCAGCACGAGAACGGTAACAACAATGATCATTGCGGCTGGCGATGGTGTTCGGCAGTGAGCGGCAGGGGTGATGGAGGGTTGTAGGAGGGGGTTGTTGTCGTTCAGGGTAGCAGCACAGCATTGGTGGCTACGGAGTTCGGAGTGCAGCGAGGTCGTGGCGTTGTCAATTTTTGAAGGTGGCAGGGACAGCGAGGCAGTAACGAGTGGCAGGGATGATGGAGGTCAGGAGGTGCAAGCTGTGGTGGTGAGGCATCGGGTGGGAATGGAAGAGGAGGGCCCCTAGTCGAGATGCAGGCTGCAGAGGAAGAGCGTCGGGGTGCTGTGGTGGTGAGGGGTGCAAGATGGGTTGCTTCAGAACCAGAAGATAAGAAGAAGATGGTAGAGAAAGGAGTTGGCGGCTGATGATGATGATGAGATGGATTAATTAGGGTTAATTAATCTAGGGATTAAGAGTATTTATATAGAGAATTGGATTAGTGGGTTTCGAGTTTAAATTTGTATGGGCTTGGGTTAACAATAGGGTTAAAGAAGTGGGCTAAATAAATCAATAGCAGTATAGTAGTAAATATTAATTAATTAAATCAAATAGCATACATAAAATTCATACCCCAATATTAATAAATACAAAAGAATAAGTGGAATTCTAGTATTCCACAAGATAAACGATTAGTCAACTAGAGCAGCTGTTTCTAAAGAATAGCTGGATTTTATTAGATAACAAGAATACAAGAGTTGAAAAAAAAAAGAGGAACATAAATACAAGTAAAACCTGTACATCTGGAAAAAGGGGTTACATTGGATTACCTCACAAATTATGTTTCCTAACTTTGCTTAAAGTTTCATATTTATTTGCACTTATTTATTAATATTTCCTAACTTTGCTTAAAGTTGCCTCATCATCCATAAAGCTCCCATTTTTGCCCTTCAAAAAAATAAATCTCGCTAATTCTTTTACCATCATTTGACTCTTCCTATATATGAGTAAGATGCAGTGTTTAAGTCATGAAAACCCTACTGGCCAAGAAACTTAAAATGACAAAAACTGATTTGTCCACCCATATATCTAGAGCGTCAGAGTAGGAAAAACATTACTATAAAATAACATTCATTAAAGATAAAGAAATGCAGTTACAATAAAGTCATGGGGAATTATGAGAATCTTAAATTTTTGTACTTAGATGCATAAGCTTTGTTTGACTAATATGTTTTCAGAAATATAATACCTTAATAGTTGAAAATGCAATCGCCTTGTTCGTAGTGAGCACTTTTGACCAACTTTCATAGCTTAATGGACAAAGCCGAAGATTCCTTGCAAGAACTCCACAAAACTATCCTAGTTTACCTGCACCTAGACCTATAGGTTGTTTTAAACTATTTGCAGCTATGACTATCCTCACATTATTTGGTGGTTTCCAAATATCCGACATCTTTGTCATCCCATTTGGCCTTCGGGGGTGTTGGGCGTGCCTCCTTCACTCACCTCAAAGTGACTATCTTCTGGAGGTGCTGCTCCTCCACTTTCTCCTCTATTGTTCTGAGTTGAAGGTTCATTAGTTGGTTGCTCCTGCGCTTGATATTCATTTACGTACCACAGTTGCGTTCAACCTTCTTTTGGTCCTCACCATTTGTCACCTGTTAAAAGAAAATTGACATATAAATTTAAGTTAGTTAACACCAATTAGAATCAATTAAACGATAAGTCATAAGATATAATAGTATTGACATATATGAAAATAAGCGATACTCAATTGAAATGATATAACAATAAGTGTATACATATATAAAGTAAAATCATTCAATCAACAAGTTAGTTGCAATAAAGCAAAAATATGCAATAATTAATAAAATAGAAATCATCACTAGATACCAACATGCAAATTTCATAATTATATTAACATCACCGCCAAGTAGGGCAACTATTATCATCAGTTACATTTAGATCAAACATAGAAAACTTAGAAGCAATATAATTGTTCATAACATCATCGCCCTCATCATCTGAACTGTCTCCCAATTGAAACACATCTCTTGGCTACATAATTAGTGTCACATAAGAATTTGGTAGTATGGACTTGGTCCATTGGATTGTTTATGTGGACTGGAAAGTTATGGATTCCCAAAGCATCCCGCATTAAAGATTGTATTTTCTCAGTATCACTTAGGTCATCATTAACTAAAAACTCATATTCATACACAACTGACAAATAGAAGCTAACTCAGGATACTCTACATGGCAAAACCATTGCATGTACCCTGGATGAAAACCACTGCAAATCAAATGTCTCAACTACGTCGCATGTCCTTAAATCACAGTTTGTATGACACATGGACACAAAATTAAGTTGTCATCAGGAGAATTTTGCTTTGCAAAGTTAATGAAGTTTTTAACACCATTGCGGTACTCCTAGGATAATATTGGCTTATTAATCCATCATATATCCATTTGAAGAATAACACTCAATCTGAAATTTAAGAGTTATTATAATTCATTCATTAAAGTACAGGACAACCACCATTTACTAATAAGAACATCATCTAATAATAAAAAAACCCGAAGATTGTATTATCCTCCACAAGTCTTACAAAACCCAAAGATTATGCATTTAAGTTAGAGCCAAATTATATTATGTTAGGTTTCGAATGCAATCACAGATTAAATACACAGCGAAAAAATTACAAAAATATCAAAACCTACCCATGGATCCATGCGAAAACCATAAATCGTGTTTAGGAGTTATACCTTAAAGATAGATCTGTTGTCTCCACAGTATGCCGATCACAGCACTACAATATTACAGTGTCTCTACGGTATCCACACGAACGAAATAAAAAATGGCTCTCCCTCAGACCGCGGTGCTAGCTGCGGGAAGTGGATGTTCCTCCTCATGATCTCTGTCACTTTCTGTGATGGCTAGGGTTTTTTCACGTGTTTTTTTTTCTCACAAATACATATCATATAGATAGGTGTAGAAAACCAACCCTAAGAGAGTAATGATGTTGTTGGGCTCATAATCTGACCTTGAACACAATCTGACCTGGGTCAGATTCGTGTGTGGGCCTTTTAACTTTAGTCGCCCCATTTAATCAAATTAAATGTCCAACCAATATCAGGAGTCCAAGTTTTACTTGGATCCCTAATTAAATTCATCATATGAATTTAAATCCCAATTTCGATCTATTCTAAGTGTGTGACCTTACATGTTCCCATTACGTTGACAATAATACTAGAATTATATTCGAGTATTACAAACAGTAAGTAGTATCTAGTAATACATCACTACTACTCAAGTAACGGGAATGTCAGTTTTGACATAAGCTATCCGTGACCAATATTACCATATAGTCTAGTCCCTTTGTCCAGATATCTTAATTGACTACAAAGTATAGAGCGTGTCACCCTTGTATGGTTCAATTGTTGGTTTCTTGATGTCCAAGTCGACTTATTAAAAAAAATGAGATCAATATCTCATATTGACTCATTTAAAAACGGCCATGCATTTTGCAATCTCACTTAAACAAGGTACACATAGATATCGCTCCTGTTATGTAAGCGAGACAAATTATATCTAAGTCACTCACATCCTTCCGCATGATTTGTAGTATATCCAATAGTCAATTTTATAATCACCTTATTATAGGCAACGTTTGACGACATTAAAACATATAACTTTTCATGTACAACAATGTACACCATGATCACTGTGAGAACCGCTTATGACGCTCACGTAACGATCCATGTAGCGTTCTCATGGTGGGTCGGTCCAGTACATTATTACTCTAATATATACCTATGTGAAGACTTGATATCTCATATTCATGACCCATGAGAATAGTCATCAGTCTACTCACACACTTGTCTCTATGTATTATTATTGTCCTAATTCACAATAATACTTGACTAGAGACATTTAAGAACAATGTTCTGATTTCAGCCAATAAGATCTCACAATCAAGTCATGCACTTGATATCCCATGACATTGAACTTACTATTCTAAGGACTTTCTTATGTTCATTTAATTCACAATAAATAATACAATAAATGAACTGCCTAAATATGAAAGAAATATCATGATACAATGTAAACTAGTAATGTCAATACATAATTGGCCTCTGGGGTGTCCACCAACATATTATGCATCTATGTTATCAATGTCAAAAGAAGTACAAGTAAACTAAAGAAACTAAATGCATCCAGAAACATAAACGTTAGCAAAACTCATCAATACTCATTTGATGCAACTAAAGTTTAACTCCTGTACCATGAGGTAAAATTGTCAAATTTCTCAACAGATATTAGAGGACACAAAGAATTGCACCCATCTTTGTCTCTCTATATCAATTTGTTTGGGATGAAAGATACCCAAGCACAAATGAAGTAGAACAAAATGCATAGAAAAAGTTCTAACATAAATGCTTAAGAAGAACATATAAAACAACTAACAATCAATGTAGTTCAACAAATTAAAATATATACCTACAACTTAAAGTATAGGAAGAGCTATAAGAATCCGACATCCTTTATACTTCCACAGTATGTCCTCTTACAGAAAAAAGACATTTCAATCTTCCATGTGCATTGTTTCGTTGCATTGTAAACTCGTTACTCCTCTTGCATATCTTTACATGTATTTACTATCATATCATAGTTAAAAGACGATAGTGTCGTGAAAACCCCATGCATTATAAATGCATATCAAACTTAACCTACTGGTTATGTTAACACTTTGAATCGAGTTGATGATGAAGATGTAGACTTTGGGCCGACACTGGATCGAGGGACGGAGCCACCCACCACTCTCAGACTCCCAATCGCTACAGTCTCTACGAGTTCTTTCCTGGCCTAATGTACTTCTGATTGGGTTGATGTATGGAGGATTTGACCCACCCCCCAGACTTTTGTTGGGGGTTTATGTTTTATTTTCTGCACTGTATTTTGTTTCCTGCTCTGTACTTTTGTTACTTTTGTTTCTCCCCTGGTTCACCGGGGTTGTTTTATTATCATCTTATTAATGAAACAGGGTGGTCTTATTCCACCTTTTAACTATAAAAAAAAAATAAAAAAAAACACTTTGAATCGAGATGGACTAAGCATTTTAATGTACTCTTTTGAAACATATCTAATAAAGTATTATTTTAATACCATTTTCTTCTTTTTGAATAGATACCACTAATCCTGTTAGTGATTTGAAACATCATCAACAACAACAAAGAAGCACGATCTCCTCATCTAAAACACATGAACAGTCACAGCCTAATCAGAACATTCTTCTACAATTTCGAAAAATTAGGTTACAATTTGAAAATCTTATATAAAAAGAAGAAATTTAATCGTTGTGGCCTCCTCATGAATGAATTCACCATTAAACTCTACCAACCAAAATAATCTTAACTAACTACCGAGCTAAACCATTCTAACACTTGCTTGAACCTAACTGTGTTTACCTCTAACCCTAGTACTTCTGAACTACAATCCTACCACTATTTATAAATTTCATCATCATCCAGAAGCAATACCAAACAATATAATGCAGCAAATACAATATGGGTTAGAATATGAGCGTACAAACCGAGGAGGGAGGTTGGGCTTGAGAATCGAAGAGGCAAGGAGTGGAGACGAGACGGGGTGTTGGCATCGAGCTGGAAACAGCGACGGCAACGAGGGGTGTTGGCATCGGAGTTGGAGCTCTGGTTTGGATTTGAGAATCAAAGAGGAATGGAGAGGAGAGGAGACAGGGGTTGTGTACGCTGGGCTCGAGAATGAAGAGGAAGGGAGATGGGGGTGTTGGCGTCGGACTGGAGACGCCAATGGCGATGGCAACGGGCGTCGGAGCTGGATCTGGATTTAGGAATCGAATAGGAGAGGAGTGGAGAGGAGAGGAAACGGGGGTTGTAGACGTCAAGCTCGGGAATCAAAGAGTAAGGGAGACAAAAAGGAGACAGGAGTGTTGGCATGGGGATGGAGACGGCAAAGTCGACGGCAATGGGTTTGGATTTGAGAATTTGAGATGAAGGGAAGGTTAGAGAAAGACCCCCCCCCCCCGGCGTTTTCAAATGAAAACGCCGGAATATCTTACCTCTATTTCGGCTTTTTTTTAAAAACGCTGGGCAAAATACCGGGCCGGGGTTTAGAGCATCTGTAGTCGTTATCTATATATCGATAATATCGATATATAGCTTAAAAAGTAGCTGCAGTCGTTTGCTATATATCGATATTATCGATAAATCGCTACAGTCGATTGCTATATATGAGAGACGAAATAGCTTTATCGATAAGTCAGCGACGGTGGTCTAAGAGCCGTCCGTTTCGTGCAAAATACTGTTGTGGGCGTCGGACGGCATTCGATATGCCGTCCGTTTCAATTTTTTCCGCCGTGGAGGAGTGGCCACGTTTCCCGGACGGCACTCGATGTGCCGTCCGTTGGGATTTCACTAAAAAACAAAAAAATTGCTTAGTGTTAATTAGCTATTAATTAGATTATGTTAGTGGAAAGTTGCTGTTAAGTATAGTCTTCTTCAATTAGATTAATTAGCTGTTAAGTATAGTGCAATTAATGCAGCTATTACGTGTCGCGCCGGCACTTGGTATGCAATTAAGTGCAATTAATGCTCTTAATGCTGAGTGCACTATACTTAATTGCTGGGATAAAATTAATTGCACTATACTTAATTGCTGAGCATTAAGTGACGGGTGTCGGACGGCACTTCGTGTGCCGTCCTAGACATTCGGCGGCACAAACGGCACTTGGTATGCCGTCCGACAAGATCGCCAGCCGTTTTCCGTGCTTTTGCCTCCGACGGTATTTCGTATGCCGTCTCTGAATATTTTATAGTTGTTTGCTATAATATAGCTTACGACGAGTGCAGCGGAAACGTAATATCTATTTTTATTTATCGATATATGGATAAATTTATAGATAACGACTACAGATGCTCTTAGACCCTAGTTTATCCCAATGTTTCTTCCAAACCCCGGCGAAAAAATGTCGGGAAAAACACCATATTTTGTGGTGTCCCCTAATAATGCAAAAGGTATGCAAGTGGGGTTTTGATTTTCTAATCTTTGGCTAACTAGCTAAGAGACTAGCAACTAGATCACATGCAGTAGCTTTTTTAATTTAAGAAATTATTAATAATCTACCGATTAATTCAGAATTCAATGAGAAAGAACCTCTTTTAGGGCAATTATTAAATCCATGACAAAAAACCCGCATCCCTTGTCTTTTAGAAAAAAAAATTTTCCAAAATGCCTTTTTTTATATCTTTTTCACAAAATATTTATAGTTCTAGCCTTTTTTATTTTATTCTTTTTGTACATAGGATCAAGGTCCTATTTTTATGCATTTTGGATAAAATATAAAACCCGGCCTGTATATACTTTCGACCTATAACCCAAAACTTAAACTATCCGACTCATATTATTTGAACTTTGAAGAGTTAATAAATGAAGATATACCTGGCTTACTTCATCTGCAGAATGTATGGTAAAAAAATATAAGATATTTGCAACTAGTCTATCCAAGATTTCAAAATGGATAAGTTCATTTGATTAGAGGCTTTTGCTTTCAGCTCGATATGATTCAACTGTTTGCTACAGTGTGTTGTGTTGGAATTAATTTTTGCAGTTTTCCGGGCAGGATTCCGGCAGGCTCCGGCCAACGGAGGCGCCGGAAATTGAGTGGATTGCGATCCTCTCGTTGAGTACTATTCCGTGGTGTACTCATTTGTCAAAAACGAATTCCGTATGAATGAGAAATGATGGTCCAAAGTTGGGTACATGAAATGTACTAACTTGGAAACTTTGAGAAAATAGATAGTCCCATATCGAAAATTGGGAAAGATTTTTTCTAGTATATATACTAAAAAGTTGAACTAAAAGACGTGGCCCGGCGGTTACCACTAACGTGTAGTGGAGAGAGGACTCAGCCAAAATAACAAACACACATGCGCGCGCCCGGCCCCGGCTGGGCTCGGTCTGGTCTGGCTTGGCTCTGGCCTATATTTCTTTTCGCCCCAGTCATGGACCATTACTCTGCCATTACAGAGTAATGGGCCTCCATTTCTCCTATACAGGGAAAGGTATACAGTTGTATCCTGGGAGGCAATTCGCCTGCCACCGTCACACTACGGGGCGAATTTTTCTTGGAGAGTGATTTTAATCTCGACTCTGTATAAAGCTTTTGGTTTGTTATATTTTATTCCTGTAATTTTTGTTCTTCACAAATATTGTTAGTAATTTTTTAGATTTATAAAATTCGAGTTCTAACAATCTTAAAGCAAAATTTTTCCTCACTAATTCTAACAGTTTTTGTGAAGATTGTTTACAGGTATTGTTATCAATTCGGAAAAAATAACTACTAACAGTTCTGTTTCAACTGTTTCAAAAAGAACATGGAGAACACACAGAATAATATTGCCAGTGGGCTTATCAATACCGAAACACCGGTGACCCAAAATGTGACTGCCCAATCAGTTCCGGCACATTCGGTCGTTCTGCCTACATACATAATCATGGGAGAAAAGCCGAAGAAGTTCAATGGAACTGGATTCAAGAAGTGGCAAGAAAAGATGCAGTTCTACCTGACCACCTTGAAGCTAGATAGGTTTCTCACTGAATCTGCCCCGATGCTGGCACCGATGGATGCACACTCCGTTGCTGCAGTTGATGGTGGACTCAGGGCGACTACCTCTGCAGGAACTACATCCTGAATGGCTTGGTAGACCCCCTGTACAACGTCTATTGTGTCTTCAAGATGTCCAAACTCTTGTGGGGGTCTTTGGAGAAGAAGTACAAAACAGAAGACGCAGGGTCCAAAAAGTTTGTTGTTGGCAATTTTTTGGACTACAAAATGGTTGACTCCAAGACAGTTGTGAGTCGAATTCAAGAACTGCAGGTGATAATGCACAATATCGCTACAGAAAACATGATGCTGTGTGAACCATTTCAGGTTGCAGCATTCATCGAGAAGCTTCCACCTGGATGGAAGGACTTCAAAAACTACCTCAAACACAAGTGAAAGGAGATATCTCTTGAAGTCCTCATTGTCAGATTTCGGATCGAAGAGAAGAATCGCAAGGCTGACAAGTCCATTGGGATTCAGTCCATAGAAAAGGCCAATATGGTGGAGCACAAACAGAAGGGCAAGAAGATAAAGTTCTTGCCACAAGCCTCGAACAAAAAACCTCCTACAAAGAGGTTTTCTGGGAAAAGCTACAAGTGTGGTAAGCTGGGGCACAAAATTTCTAACTGCCGCAGTAAGGACAACAACCGTGCAGGAACTGGACAGGCAAAAGGGCCTGAAAGATCCTATGCACACCTAGCTGAGAACTTGTCCACCGGTCTCTCTGACCTGGACCTCTGTGCGGTTGTATCAGAGGTGAATCTTGTGGAGAGCAATCATCGAGAGTGGTGGTATGACACTGGAGCCATCAAGCACATCTGCTCAGATAAGGAGATGTTCACTTCATACCAGAAGTGCAACAAAGGTGAACAGCTGTTGATGTGTTACTCTTCCACCTCCAAAATTGCAGGAACAGGGAAGATAGTGCTGAAGATGACTTCAGGCAAGGAACTAACACTCACAAATATGTTGCATGTTTCAGATATTAGAAAGAACTTGATATCAGGTTCTTTGCTAAGCAAGAATGGATTTAAGGTTGTTCTTATTTCTGATAATTTTGTATTGTCTAAGAATGGGGTGTACTTGGGTAAAGAATATGTAAAGGATGGACTGTTCAAGTTTAATGTAATGACAGTCAACCCTAAAACTATTGTTCCTACTATTCCCAATGTTAATGAAATAACTCATATTGCCTATGCTGTTGAGTCTTATTCTGTTTGGCATGAAAGACTGGGCCATATTAATGTCAATTCTAGGCGTAGATTAATTAACATGAATTTGCTATCAAAATTTAAGGTAGATAACTCCGAAAAATGTGAATTTTGCACGGAGGCCAAACTCACTAAAATTCCATCACGTTCTGTTGAAAGAAATACAGAAACTCTAGGTCTAATTCATACGGATCTGTGTGATTTAAAGTACGTGCAGACCAGAGGTGTAAAAAGTACTTTGTGACATTTATAGACGGTTGTACAAAATTCTGTTATGTATATTTTTTACAAAGCAAAAATAAGGCTTTGGATAAATTTAAAAAATATAAGCTTGAGGTTGAGAATCAACTTGGCAAATCAATTAAAATCGTTAGGAGTGATAGAGAAGGAGAATATGATGCACCATTTAATATATTCTGCTCTGAACATGAAATAGTTCATCAGACAACTGTTCCTTACTCACCCGAATCAAATGGTACTGCCGAGCGCAAGAACCGAACTCTAAAGAATATGATGAATGCCTTGTTGTTGAATTTTGGCTTACCCCAAAATATGTGGGGGGAAGCGTTGCTGACTGCCAACTACAATCTCAATAAAATACCTCACAAGAAAACCGACAAGACACCATACGAACTGTGAAAAGATAACGTACCTTCGTATAAATACCTCAAAGTGTGGGGGTGTCTAGCAAAAGTGGCAGTACCTAATCCAAAACAGGTCACCATCGGACCTAAGATGATTGATTGCTTATTCATAGGCTATGCACACAACAGTAGTGCATATCGGTTCTTGGTATACAAATCAAATATACCGGATATCCATGTGAATACAATAATGGAATCGAGAAATGCTTCCTTCTTTGAACATGTGCTTCCGTGCAAAGATACTACGTATCCCAAATGTACACGTGAACAAGGGAATGCAAGTACTTCGGTTGATGAACCATAACTTGATAATGATGAGTCTAGACGAAGTAAACGGGCTAAATTATCAAAATCATTTGGTCCTGACTTTGTAACGGCGTTTCTGTTCGAGAATGAGCTCAGAACTTTTAAGAAAGCCATGTCTATGCCTGATGTTCCTATGTGGAAGGAAGCAATCAAAAGTGAAATAGACTCCATTATGCAGAATCATACATGGGAGTTAGTCGATTTGCCTTCTGGATGTAAAGCTCTATGATGCAAATAGATTTTCAAACAAAAATTCAAACCAGATGGTTCAATAGAGAAGCATAAGGCGAGACCTGTGATATAAGGATTTAGGCAAAAAGAAGGCCTAGACTTCTTTGATACATATTCCCCAGTTACAAGAATAACTTGTATAAGAATGTTGATAGCTATTGCAGCTCTATGTAACCTGAAAATACATCAAATGGATGTTAAAACTACATTTCTAAATCGGAACTTAGAAGAAGAAATATACATGAAACAACCTGAGGGTTACGTAGTTTCTGGACAGGAAAACAAGGTGTGCAGGCTTGTAAAATCCCTGTACGGACTGAAACAAGCTCCAAAGCAGTGGCATGCAAAATTTGACAACGTTATGATGTCAAATGGGTTCAAAATAAATAAATGTGATAAGTGTATTTACATCAAAGATACTCTAAATGGATACATTCTAGTGTGTCTGTATGTAAACGATATGCTCATTATTGGAAGCAATAATGATATTATCAAACAAACTAAGAGCATGCTTAGTGGCAAGTTTGATATGAAAGACTTGGGAATTGCAGACGTCATACTAGGAATAAAGTATCCAGGACGTCTGAGGAAATTACTTTGTCTCAAGCTCATGTTGCTGAGAAAGTACTTGAAAGGTTCAAGAATTACTCGAATGAAACTGCCAAAAGTCCTGTAGATCCCAGTTTTCACTTATTCAAAAATACAGGTAAAAGCATATAACAATTGGAATATGCACGTGTAATCGGTAGTCTAATGTATTTAACAAATTGTACAAGACCGGACTTGGCCCATTCAATAAATGTACTGAGCCGCTACACAAGTAATCCAGAACGAAGTCACTGGAAAAGAATAACTAGAATATTGAACTACCTGCGACATACTCAGAGTTATGCGCTGCATTACACCAGATACCCAGCAGTACTAGAAGGCCATAACGACGCCAACTGGATATCGGACTCCAAGAACTCAAAATCTATAAATAGATGTCTTCATACTTGGTGGTGCAGCTATGTCATAAAAATCCTCTAAACAAACGCTATTGGCCAGATGCGCCATGCAATCTGAGTTTATTGCTTTAGACAAAGCGACAGAGAAAGCAGAATGGCTTCGAAACTTTTTAGAGGATATTCCTATGTGGGAAAAATAAGTGTCTGCTTTATGTGTACACTGTGACAGCCAATCGGCTATAGCACGGGCACCGAGTTGTATGTATAATGGTAAATCTAATCATATCAAAAGGCGACACAAAACCATTAGACAACTGCTCTCTAATGGAGTAATCTCTATAGAGTATATAAAATTGGCCGACAACCTAACAGATCCATTTACTAAAGGTCTGTCGCGAGAGCATGTTGTGAGATCATCAAGAGGAATGGGTCTAAAGCCTATGACAAAATAGGATACTTGATGGAAACCCTACCTATGAATTGGAGATCCCAAGATCTAGGTTCAAAGGGACAACTAAATCTTGTTGAATCAATGGGAGCAATGAGAGATTAAAATTTCATACCTACTCTTAGGATGATATAACAGTGCTGCCTGCAAAGAGTTAGGATAAGCTTGGCTTTTAATGATTTCCATAGCTTTGAAATAAAAGTGGGGTATAGCAGGATACTCTTTATGGGCAATCACCTTGTGAGTGTGAAATGAGACCGTTTCTAGGAGAATGAAGAGAGGCTACATTCGCTAAGTTCACTCATGATTAACCATGGCTGTTCAAGGCCAAAATGAACACAACATGAGAACTTAGTTCTGTGAGGTGATGAAACTGTGTGATAGTTATTGTCTAGGTTCACATCAAAGCCCGGGTAGTTCAAGACATCATGTTCACTACTTGGTCAAGTGAATCCGATAGCTAGTTACTAAGGGTGGTTCAAAGTTGAAAAATTACTACCATTCCTGATGCAGTGATTTTCTGATTGTACTCTCAGAGTTTTTCTGTCATGTCTTTTCTGTCATGTCTTTTTATGTCGTGTCTGGATTATATAGTCTGGTAATTCTCATTCATGTGGGGGATTGTTGGAATTAATTTTGTAGTTTTCCGGGCCGGATTCCGGCGGGCTCTAGCCACCGGCGGCACCGGAAAATGAGTAGATTGCGATCCTCTCGTCGAGTACTATTCCGTGGTGTACTCATTTGCCAATAACGAATTCCGTATGAATGAGAAATATTGGTCCAAAGTTGGGTACTTTAAATGTACTATCTTGGAAACTTGGCGAAAATGGATAGTCCTATATCGAAAATTGGGAAAGATTTTTTCTAGTATATATACTAAAAAATTGGACGAAAGTGCGTGGCCCGGGGGTTACCACTAACATGTAGTGGAGAGAGGATTCAGCCAAAATGAAAAACACAAGCGCGCGCGCGCCCGGCCCGGCCCCCGTCGCGGCCTCGGCTTCGGCTCAGCTCAACTCGACTTGGCTTGGTTGGTCTGTTCTGGCTTGGCTCTGGCCTATATATTTTTTTGCCCCAGTCAATTTTTTTCTCCCCCAGTACACTGGTGAGGCTCTTTATATTCGATAACTGATACCATTACTCTGTAACAGCAGAATAATGGCTTATCAGTTATGGATCTGAACCACTACTCTGCTGTTGCAGAGTAATGGACCTCCCAACAGTCTCCATTTCTCGTATAAGACTACTGTATCCTGTCTGCTAGAGAGACAGATTTTGATAATCCGAATTACACTTCTTCTTCTTCTTCCTCTGTGTCAAAAACTGAGAGTACATCACAGCACAGTTCGCTGAAAACTCTGGAGTTTGGGTGTTGCTCTTCAGGGAAAGATATACAGTTGTATCCTGGGAGGCAATTCGCCAGCCACCGTCACACTACGGGGCAAATTTTGTTATAAGGATAGAGATTTTAATCTCGACTCTGTATAAAGCTTTTGGTATTTTATCTTTTACTCCTGTAATTTTTGTTTTTCACAAATATTGTTAGTAATTTTCAGATTTATAAAATTCGAGTTCTAACATGTTGCAGTTAAAAAACCTTTGTTTCATTTTTGAAATATTATTTACTTCAATGTGAACCGAATTAATTGTATTCAGTAGGCTAAAGTTTCATAAGTTCATTGGTCTTCTTGATACTTTTTATAAGGAAGATGTTATTTGAATTGAAACGGTTGACTGTTACAGGCCTCAAAATTTCTACTTCTAGTGATGAGAATGAGTAGAAGAGAAATTGACGGCAAGAAGCATTACCCCTATTTAACATGATTAGCTAATAATAATAAAAGGTTTGTAATATTTTTTTTTTTAGAAAAAATGTGACCTCATCACCGCTTCATTAATAAAAAAAATTAACGAAACAAGTAGTACATAGATTATACATCTATCTGTTCCTAAACGGAACAATGAAGAACAATTACAAAGCTAAGCCTATAATCCTAACAAGTCCTTCCTCTAGTTAGACTTGTAGACGAGGCGTCTGCACTCTGTTCTCCCACCTAACTATCCCAGATGTAATTTGACTTCCACAAATATCTAATTTGGAAATCAAAATCCACCGAACTAGCACCCCACCCCATAAACTCCCTCCACTTTCTCCCAAACGTCCATAGTGGCAACAACCACAGCCACCATCTCTTTTTGACATGCTTATTTCTTTCCCCATGACGTTGCCGTCATGTATCTGACAAATCAACCCCACCGCAACGCTTTCTTTCGATTGCATCAAATCAAGCTCTCAATACTAGTCGTTGTTCTTAACCGTCAAGCCGGTGCTGCTGACGAACTTCTACGTCACCGAACACTGCCGCCTATCAAATGTAATGCTTGCACTCGTCGATCACTCCACAAATTGTAATTTGAATTTCAAACAAAATCAATTTTGAAATTCAAGTTACACCACAATATGCTCCTAACACTCCCCAACAAAAATTTGAATTTCAAAAATCCGTATTGAAATTTAAAATTCAATGAATCTTCCCATCCACACATCCAATTCAAATTCAAATTTTGAAAATTTGAATCTAAAAAAACCTATAATTTTGAATTTCAAATTTCAAATTTCCCCCAAATCTCCTGCACCTTGTTCAAATTTGAATTTCGAAACTCAAATTCGAAATTCGAAAATGAAAATCCATCCTGGCGGCTCCTCACCACTCCAGCGTATCTTCGGACATCCTCTCTCTCCTGCCCCTCTCAATTCCCCTCGTTGCCCCCATCATGCACCCCCATCACACCGCCCCTTCATCGATTCGTCATCATCATATGGTAGCCACCTCCACCCACTGAAAACCCCTTCATCATCACCATAAGTCACTCTGATGAAGCCCCTCAACCTCTCCATGATGAGCCTCCCCGATGCCGCAACGCTATCTACTTCCGCCGTCGAGCCAAGCCCAACTCCTACCATCATCAATCCAACCCTATATGGAAACTCAACGACGCAAGCTCTCCACCATCGGCAATAACCAAACACTGCGCCACTCTGACAAGTACTGATTGAAGTTTTCGATGGGCCCCTCCTTGACAACGCCCTTCGAACCTCCTAATCCCATCACCGACAACCAACACGTTATTGACGAGGCACAATCCCCTACCGAAGCCCATAATCGAACATTATCATCCCCGACCTTCTTTCTCCACCATCTCCATCTCAACGAGTGGCATCGCACGCGCAGTCGTCCTAGACCCTATTAAGGCAACAACTTTGCTGCGCCGAACTCTTCCACCGTATCTACTCAACCAACTCCAGCCAAATTCGGTGACTGAAATCGATGAGGAACCCACACCAGTGCACCTCAAACGCTGGGGAGGGGGAGAGGGAGAGGAGGTTGAGGAGGACGAGGGAGTCCTCCCCTCTCCCCGTGCAGCTTCGATTTGTTACCTTTTTCTTTTAGGTTTTCTTTTTGGGGGAGAGCTTCTCTCTAGGATTCTAGAGAGAGAAACTCCAGTTTTTTTGAAGTATTGAGAAATTTGTTAGTGAGCAATTTGTAATGTTGAAAAGAAAATAAGTGGTACTGAGTAGAAACATAGTGGTCTTAAATTCGGGTAACGGGTTAGAGGTGAATATGTGTCTGATTTAAAGTGTATAAAGTCACGTTTAATAGAAAAAGGGATATAGCGAAAAATAGTTTAGATGATGTCACAACAAAAATAATATAGCTAGAAATATGATATGGCTAAAAATGGGGTTAAAGCGGAACCGTCCAAATTGGGCACGAATCTTGAAGCTCAGGGGTAAAACGGTAATTTCACCTACCAACGGGTCTGAAGCGGGTACTGGTTATCTTTCCCGAAGACCCACTTACCCACAACGGATCCACCTCAACTGGGTGCGGGTTTCAACCCGCAGCAAACTCGGTCCAGAAGGGATAGAATTAGGATTTCTGATTAAATCCTAATCAACGGTCCTGATTCATATCTATCCCTTCACTGGGGATTAGGGATTACATTCCTTATCTAACCACAGGGGGATTACATTCCTAATCTGATCCCAGCGGCGCTTATAAATACCCCCCATCCATCTCCATTGAGAGGTAATCAATCTTTTTCCAGTTTTCACGCTCTTTCATAATCTTCCTTGATTACTGACTTGAGTGTCAGGGGGTGCGTCGCCGGGAACAACCCCGGTGTCTCGCACTTTTTGCAGGTGTACGACAGGAGTCGGCGTCAAACTTCGACGGAACAGGTATACAGGTTTGCTATTCAGTTTTTCTAAAAATTCACAAATTCTATCTGTTTGCCCCCACACCGATTTTAGCAGCAACAAAATATTTTGGGGTGAGAGATGGAGAAAGATGTATTTCGAATATATATATATATGGAAAGCTTCGGTTGTGCACGTCTCTAGTGCACACGGCGTATGCACTAGGCCTTCGGGCGTTCATATCGACGATCTGAACCGTTCATATTGATCTACACATCTAAATTAGTCTAAATATGTAAAATCAAATCATTTGAAATTTATTTACCAATCCATTGAAGTGTTACAAAATTGTATAGTTGAAAATCATTATTTTTCATAGTCACATGATGAATGTGTAAATGAATTTCAAATAATTTGATTTTACATATTTAGACTAATTTAGATGTGTAAATCAATGTGAACGGTTCGGATCGTCGATACGAAAGCGGGAAGGCCGAGTGCACACGAGTGCACACGGAGGGATAGTGCACAACGGAAGGTTTTCCTATATATATATATTCTTGGAAAAATTTATGTCTTTTGTTACATTAGCCCATTTAACTTCCTTAATCAAAAATCTCAGTTTAGTTGCCATGCGGGTTGACCAATTGGTAGGGTTGACTGGGTCGGCATAAGTCAATCCGTCGATGGCGGTGGTAGTTAAACTGTTCAAAAATTGAGAGAGAAATAGAGATACACTGTTAATGAGATACAAAGACCAAAGTATATATATACACCAAAGAAATATGTTGTATATTCTATATATTATACGTTCTAGCTAGGGTACCCAAACATTGTATGTTTTTAGCTTTATGAAATGTGTCGCATTGGAATGACTCATGTACGTGATAAGTAATATGCATGTCTAGGCATAAGATGCACTGACCAGTTATATGATTTGTAGCGTGCACGGTAAGTAACAACATGTAATGTGTGTGAACTTATCTATATAATGGTGCTCGTGTTCTAGATGGATACATGTGGTTTTAGTCGGAGTACTGTGTATATTGAATAAGATCATTTTGATAGCATGTCCAAAACTCAAAATCTAATTTTTCAAAAGCCGATAGAGTATTCACCGCCTAGGCTGGATCTGTATATTGTGTTTTTTTTAATCTAGACATATATAGCAAAAGAAGAGTAAGAACGGTACTCTTGTCACTCTTTCTCCGACTCATCACTATTTGCTTATTTCCTAGCTTCTTGTACAATTTCTCTACGCACCGATCTTGTATTCATGTAATATAAGGTTGAATAATACTCTTCCACGTATTCATAATATTGAGATCAAACAATTGTTGAAAGATCCTTCGTTTGAAGTATGTTTTTTAGAGCATCCACAGTCGTTTGCTATTTTTATCAAATTCTCATATATTGAGAATTGAGTGTCTGCAGTCGTTTACTATTTTGCCATATTTTGACAAAATTGCTACAGTCGATTCTCAAATTTAAGAAATAAAATGGCAATTCTCAAATTATAGGTATTCCGTCCTTAAATTTTTTTTTTTTATTGGTGAGGGACGAGACAAGTTGTTTCGTTTCGAATTTTTTATTATTATTATTTTTTTAAAGTATCAGACGGAACATGTTGTTCCGTTCCCCCCAAAAAAAAAGAAAAATGAATCAGAAAAAACCCACAAACGGGAAAAAAATGTCGCTTTCAAAGGCGTTTATCCATTAATTAACCCACTAATCTTAGTTTAGGAAGTGTTTATTACATATTTAGTATTATTTTAATCAATAATTAATTAACTAATTACTATTTAATAACTAAACTCTAATTTAATTTTACTACAAATTATAAAAATACCTTTCGGAAAGAACAACATGTTCCGTCCGACTAAAAAAAAAAATTCTTTCTCAAATTTTGAGAAACGAACCAGTGCAGCGAACGACGCTTTTGCTATTTCCTATTTCTCATTTTGCCATATATTATAGCAAATAATTGTGGATGCTCTTAGTCATAGTATGAAACTTCAGAGTTTTTAACCTGTATACCTGTAACAAATATAACAATATCATATATACTCCTCACAAATTTGTATTTTCGTATATTGCCTTAACAATTTAGACTTTATTTCTTATTTACCCCTATGTTCGATATCACTAAGTTAATCATGATTTTACCCTTACAAGACAAATAGAATTCAAATTAAAAATGAGAAAAGACTTAAGAGTTAGCTTATAATTCATCATTAAAAAATAAGATTGAAGGCAAATTTGGAGAAGTAACCTGAGGAAGAATATGTTGTTCTCAAATATGCACGGTTAGTTTATCCATTTCTTGAAAAAAATGAAATTTTTCTAAGAAGAGTTAATGAGTCTCGGTTGGATTAACAATTGTCCGGATTTACAAGGATGAAGAAGATAAATTTTGAATGGTAGAGAAGATAATATTTCAGTCTTTTTTTATCAAGTCCATTAAAAAAAAAAAAAAATTCTCTATCGTTTTGAATTTTTTAACTATAGGATAATTAAGAAAAGTGGCATATATTGTTGGGGACAAATATGAAAATACATATTTCTGAGGGACATATATGATATTCTCGTATTTATTAGGGACATACATGTTAAAAACCCTAAACTTTATAGAGCACTTTAGCCTCTCTCCAAACTCATGGTCAACACCGCCATTTTATGATTGCTTTATAATTAATTAAATTACTAGTATTTGGCACGTGCGATGCACGTTTTGATAAATATATAGTTTTTAAAGTAATATAATATAGCACGTGTTAATAAATACATATTTTTTTAAAGTAATATTAAGAATATATGAGTGAGTTTGAGTTATACGTGTAATGCACGTAAATTGATAGATTTAAATAAAGTCTATAATGGGAGAGTTGAAGTTGCACGTGCAAAGCACGTAAAGTGGTAGATTTACAAATGACACTAAGGCCTTCTCTCATTATATTATAATATTGGAGATAATTATCTTTTGATAATATTATACTTTTAGTTTGTAGCTACATATACAATACCCTTATATCTTAGTTTATAACCATGATTTTTTTAAACAGATTCTAAATTTGATAATTTAACGTCCTAATTTTGATGCTCTTTTTTGCATCTTTTTCTGCGGATTACTTTTCTTCTTTTTGAAGCGTATGGTTATCAATATTGTTGAACTTTAAGCATACTTGCCAGTAAGTTTGATTCATGTATTATTATTGGACTTCCTCTGCGATGCTGTTAATTTTTAGGTCTGGGAGTATCAGATATTGAGTTCTTTTGTTGCAGAGAAAAAATATATCTTAGTTGTCGATTTGGTCCTGATGAGAGGCTAATATTTGGTGGATCTTGTGGTGCCGTCGAACTCCTGCAAAACGCCTAAAACACTGGTAGTATTCTCGGCGACAAGCCGTTCGACGATCAAATCAGTAAACCAGAGTTTAAATTGGAATTAGGTGGTGAAAATGTGATTATCGTGTAACAGTGGACATGGATCCATATTTATATGCCAACAACTATCTGTTAGGGATAGAAACCCCTGCTGCCTAATCAGGTTCTGTTGATTAGGGAAATAATGGAGCAGCTAATCCCCTAATTTTCAAGAATTTATTTACTAACCATAGATGGCTGATAAAGCCTTTGTGGGCGGACCGAGATGTACTCGTGGGTCTGCGCAAGGCCCATGGGTCGTTGTATTTCAGCGAAAATGGATATTCAAAATCCTCTCACGCACCCTCGTCGAAGGACGAGCCTGAAAGGACAGAGCTTGTTCTCATGTGCTCATCGGATGAGAGTAAGGACGTGGAGATCGAAGCAGTCTCAAACTCAAAGGGAGCAGGGCGTGACCTACCTGAGGGCTCGGCTGGGATTGACAAGTAGAGGGGAGATCCCGAAGTAGATCTGGAGGAGACGGGGGGAAGCATTGAGGCGATGGAGTAAGGTGACGGGACTCGAGGTGGAGTAGGGGGAGATTCGAAAGGAGGCACAAAGGTCTGAGAAGAGGCATCTTCATCACTCGATAGTATAGTCTTCGTCGTCCCACACGTCGGCTTTCTGATCAAAGAGGAAGAGCATGCTCCTTTCCCCCAATCTGAATTACAAGCCGATGGAGTACAAACCCGAGGATGGGGTGTACCGAACGTCTCTTCGCAGAACCATTCAGATGTATCCAGAGGATTTGAAGGAAGTGGTGCTCTTTGGTGTGCAACCATCCAGTCCGAACAAACTGAAGGTCGAGGCAAATCAAACTCAGAACATCTTGGTGGGAGGTGATGTAATACCCCGATTTTTCCTAATATATAAAGATTATTTATTTTGTTGCACGTGGTATGCACGTGTAATATTTTGGCTATTATTTTCAACATGATGAATATGCATATTGTTTTCTATAAGGATTTTTCCTAAAACCCAAATGATAATTTACTTATCTTTCTTTTAAAAATATTTATTTTTGGCCCAACTAAATTTAAGCCCATGGATTTAAACCCTTTTATTATTTTTCTACGACTTGTATGTGTAACATCTCTTTTAAAAAGACTTATTATTTTTATGTACAAGTTTCGTAGGGTGATTGGTGCACACACGTGCATGTTGCATACACGTGTGGAGCACACTCTTTGTTGGCTGGTTGGAGTAAGTAATGGGATAGGATCATGGGCGGTTACTTTGGAGGTGTGGGTAGTTTTGCAACTTCCTAGTGAATTTTAGCCCTTGATCTTCCAACTCCCTAATGCATCCTAACCCTCCATCTCACTCTAATTTGTGTATAAATACCCCCTCCCATTCTCTATTTCTTTTACACTAAAATTATTATTGTAAGAGAAGTATTTGTGAGAGTTGTGTGTGTGCTTTTCTGTGGGAGACCGAGTAGCATTCTGAAGGTGCCGGTGTGGAACAAGGAGCAAGGAGCAAGGAGTGCGGCACTGCATTGAGGAACTTTGCTGGATTCGATTATTTCTTCAATTAAGGTTGGTGTTTCTCAGAACTTCTAATGTAGGAATTATACCATGATTATTATGATTGCTACCATGTTATGAAAAGTAAATTCAATGTATTAGAAATGCCTGAGCATGCTGTTGATAATAAAAATGAAAGTGTCGGTACAGTCGACTGTCACATGAATCAGCCGACTGGTACGAGACAATTATTTTGTGATGTGGTGATAAACATGTATGCAAATAGACATAACGGTGTGATTACTAAGTTTGTATTTTCCTATGACACATATGATGGAGGGAAGGTAAATGGATGAAAAGAACTAGCGATGATTAACAAAATTAAGAACTGTCGGAGCAGTCGACTGACACTGTGTTCAGCCGACTGGTGCTTCGATTTAATTATGATTATTCGGAAATTCCATGTAATGAGATATTCCATCATGTTGATCTAGTGTAATGATTTGAGAATTATATCTTCATCTTCGTAAGAAAGTTATGAAGAGTGTCAATGCCTGTTTAAAATATTTCCTTAAAGAAAAGAGCATATTAGTAACTTGAAATTCCATGCTGTGATGTTTCTGAACAAGTAAGGAGTGTGGTGTTTATGAAATAATGAATATATGTATGATGTGATGAAAATGCATATGAGAACGGTGGAAAAGATAATTCCTGTTTTTGAATTATGGAACTGATCAGTCGACTTAGTGTGTGTAGCCAGTCGACTGAGCTGAACTTAGAATTGTATTATTAAAAATCCCAGAACAGACGACTGGTGGATGAACAGTCGACTGTCACGTGGATGATACTGTGAACATGAAAAGTTGCGAGACAGGCTGACTGGTCGTGTACAGCAGTCGACTCTCCCGAGTATTTATGATAAACCTGTATTTGACTGTATGAGTCGACTGGTATTCTTCCAAGTCGACTGTACAGAGTGGACCTTGATATGTATGAGATTTCGTTTTATTTATTGCTGTTGGAAGTTGTGAACTTCATGATTGAAGTCAATGAATTCTTATGACTGTATGGATTTATGTGAAAAGAATCATAGATATGAATTGAGGATTAAATGAATATGAAAGGCTAAGATCATGATAAGAAAGTCTGTGAGACTCTAAGATGAATTATGAGCTGAAAGTGCTCAATTGGAAATTGTGAATTTGAAATTGAAATGAAAGAGTAGCTAAGTCTCCCCCGGCAGTGAAATGAAATGATATTGAAAAGAAGACCAAGGTTGGTCATGTGTAAATGAAATGATAAGTCCGGTTTGGTGGAGAGGCTAACTCTAGAGCTTTGATTTGGATTCATGATTCTAATAACTTTAGTACATAGTGGGGAGGTGATGAAAGTGAGAGAAAAACATGAGTATGAGAACTAGAGTTTACGGTGCGGGTGTGTGAGCCGCAGAATGCATGCTTGATGAGTCAAGACATGGCGCGGGCACAACTCAGAATGATCGGACTCTAGTCACACTTGTGGGATGTTTGGTGACTGCAAGAGGATCGTGTTCAGGGAGGAGGCTTGAATTGCCACAGAATGCATGCTTGATGAGTCAAGACATGGCGTGGGGTTCCCCTCCAGGGTCCAGTGCACGAGCTTGTACTCATAGACCATTTAAGATACTCACCGTAATTACAGAAGTAGATTAAATCATGGCGAGGGATTGAACCCTATAAAAATGAAGAACGATTAAAAGGCTTGCCCTCGGACCTATGTAGTATGGGATGCATAGAATCCGAACAAGTGCGCATTAGTGTCATGTAAATTAAATAATCGCATTAAGGATTAAGTGCACAATCACGACACGACATCATAAAAAGTTCCCTTTTGATTTATATTCTTATTATGAACAAGTTTGTGATTTGTTAAGAAATGAGATTCGTTATACTGTTTCTGGTATAGAGAGGATGGCCATGTATAACTATCGTCGGTTGAATAAACTGACGTACCCACAGTTTTGTATGCGGGATAAATTACATATAAAGAGGAATGGGTGCATAAAGATTTTATCATGTTGTTGTACATTCATGTAAATGTTGTATATTTTGCTTCCGCTGTGCAAATGTAAATGTAATATGATGTAAACTCTGATGTAAAAAGAAAAGTTTGAATTTCCTTGTAAAATTGTACTCAAAGAAAGTGAAAAGATCCTGTAGAACATCTCGAACTCAGTGATTTGGGATTCGGGGCGTTACAGAATGGTATCAGAGCCACGCTTTCTACGCTTTCACACTTGTACAAATTTATAAGGAACGACACCCTAGAAGTGGACACTAGAGTGTGTGTTTGAGTTTAGAGATTTAAATGTAAGTGACTTACATTTGTGTTGCTCTATGACTTATGCTCCTTCCTCTCTATTCTAAGATGGCTGATTACTTCGACCCTGCTGGAGGCGACGACTGGCATATCATTAAGGAAGAGTACCATCCTGGACAGGCTGATTCTGAGGACGAGTATCACCCTGGGCAAGCAGATTCTGATGATGAGGAGTGGCCTGAATCTCGAGAGATTACCCCACCTCCAGATTCATCTGACGATTCTTCTTCCGATGAAGAAGAGGGACCAACTCTGAGTGGTACTGTGGCTTCTCTTCAGAGGCAAGTGGAAACCCTGAAGGAGAGAGTTGGAGTTTTGGAAGCTCAGCTGGCACAGCGGAAGGACGATTTCTCTGTTCTCAGTCACCGAGTGTGGGAACTTGAGAAGAGAAAGAACCTGACGGATGTGTTGAAAGATGAAGTGGATGAACTGCGGGAAGAACTTCGAGCAGCGAAGAGGACCCGTAGGAGTTAGATTGTTGTAGCTTCTATTTTCTTCATTTCTGATGTCAAAAATGTTTTTAATTCGAATGTATAAACTTTGGAATTCAATGAAATGCAAGTTGGTTTAAATTCTTGTCTTATACTTCGAATTTGATGGATCTTTTGCATCAGAATTTGTCGAGAAAAGGGACTAGGAATGGTGAAGGTTTGGACCTGGAGACCGAGCTTGCAAGGGTTTACCAGACGCTGAATGCAGTGGCTGTGAACCAAGGTAGAGGGCCAGCGAATCCAGTGCCCAAGGCGATTAAGCTAGTGGAATCGTTCAAGAGAATGAAACCACCAGTGTTCGAGGGAAAGTCAGACCCAGATGCGGCTGACAACTGGATTCGGCAAGTGGAAACGATCTTCGAGGTGTTGGAGACACCGGAGGGCAGCAAGGTCAAGTTGGCGACTTTGCAGTTGGAGAAGGATGCGGCTGTTTGGTGGCAGTCGATGAAGAGGACTATGGGAGGCTTGTTGCTCGGCTGGGAGGAATTTCTGGAAGAATTCCGCAGCCACTATTTCCCCTCCGACGTCCAGGAGAAGAAGGCATTGGAATTTCTGTCACTTCAGCAAGGCAGCATGTCAGTGAGGGAGTATGAGACTAAGTTTACTCAGCTCTCCAGGTATGCTCCAGAACTGGTGATGGATGAGGCGAAGAAGGCTCGCAAGTTCGAGCATGGGTTGAGGCCAAACTTGAGATCCCAAATGATACCTCTTGGTATCAGGCGATTTGACAAATTAGTGAAGAGGGCGGCAGCGACGGAGGCGGATATGGAGCAGTTCCATGTTGTTCAGAACCGGAGGAACAACTGGCAGTCCGGGAAGAGGCCTGCACAATCGGGGAGTTTCAAGGGGCAACCATCTGCACAGAGGTTCAAACCGACAGGGGCGAACGCTATCAGTGTAGCTGGAGGACCTGGAAACAATGTGGGGAGACCTTCGGCAGTCACCTGTTACAACTGTGGGGAAGTGGGACATTACCAATCTCAATGTCTCAAACCACGGGCTGGCAATCACAATGTGCCAATACAGCAGACTGGGAAGAGGCCGTACCAATCAGGGCGAGTATTTGCTTTGACGGAAGCTGATGCTGATGAGGCAGATCAGGTCATCTCTGGTACGAGGGCTGATGTTTAGTGGTTTCATCATTTCTTCTTCCCGTTTATATTGTGAAACTGTTATGTAATGGTGTGTATTATGTAACAGGAGAACTCTATCTTAATGGAAAGAAAGCTGTTGTGTTATTCGATACTGGATCCTCTTATACATTTGTGTCTCCTAGATTTGCTAAAGTGTTGGGAGTTGAACCGAAGATTTTTCCTGGCAAGATCTTGTCAGTAGCTACTCCATCAGGGAAAACTCTGACCACTGATCGGTATTATGCTGATTGCGAGATTGTGATTGGAGATCGAATCTTTGGCATTGATCTGATCGAGCTGACTATCTTGGGAGTCGATGTTATCATTGGCATTGATTGGATGTCGGTGTACAGTGCAAGCATCGAGTGTAAGACCAAGACCGTAACAGTGAATGCTCCAGGTGGACCTGAAGTCACTTTTCAAGGGAAGCAGAAATGTTCTAAGCTGGTGGCAACTATCCGCTAGGAAGAGACTCCTGTGGAATTGCAAGGGATTCCTGTGGTTCGGGACTATCCGACCGTGTTCTTGGAAGATTTTCCTAGGTTACCTCCGCATCGTGATGTAGAGTTTAGCATCACTGTTCAACCGGGAAGTGCACCCATTTCTAAGGCACCGTATAGGATGGCTCCAGTGGAACAGGATGAGGTGAAACGGCAGATTGAGGAACTATTGGGAAAAGGCTTTATTCAACCTAGTGCGTCACCTTGGGGAGCACCAGTGCTTTTGGTAAAGAAGAAGGATGGATCGATGAGAATGTGTATCGATTACCGAGAGCTGAATAAGGTCACTGTTCAGAATAAGTATCTGATTCCTCGAATTGATGACTTGTTCGATCGTCTACAAGGAGCAGCTGTATTCTCCAAAATAGATCTTCGATCAGGATATCACCAAGTGCGAGTGAAAGCTGAAGATGTGCACAAAACTGCATTTAGAACTCGGCATGGGCATTACGAATTCTTAGTTATGCCATTCGGAGTGACGAATGCACCCGCAATCTTCATGGATTTGATGAACAGAGTTCTGAGGCTGTTTATTGATTCTTTCGTCGTGGTGTTTATCGACGATATTCTCGTGTACTCCAAGTCAGAGGCAGAGCACACCGAGCATCGGGCAGCAGTTTTGCAGAAGCTGGAAGAGCAGAGGTTGTATGCCAAGTTATCCAAGTGTGATTTCTGAAAATCTGAAGTGGCATTCCTAGGTCACATCCTTTCTAAGGAGGGAGTGGCAACTGACCCTCAGAAGATAGAGGCAGTGAGAGATTGGGCTAGGCCTACTACAGTGAAGGAAGTCAGAAGTTTCCTTGGGATGACTGGATACTACAGGAGATTCATTCAAGGTTATGCTCAGATAGCTGTACCGCTTACTGGACTGACCAAGAAGAATGTGAGCTTCAAGTGGATTGAGCAATGTGAGGCGAGCTTTCAGGAGTTGAAAGATAGGCTGACTACTGCACCTATTTTGGCTTTGCCTAGAGCAGGTGTTGAGTATGATGTTTATAGCGATGCTTCACATCGGGGGATTGGTTGTGTCCTAATGCAAGAAGGTAGAGTAATCGCTTATGGGTCTAGGCAACTACGACCGCATGAGAAGAATTACCCGACTCATGATCTGGAGTTGGCTGCGATTATCTTTGCTTTGAAGCAATGGAGGCACTATGTGTACGGTGAGAAGTTGAATATGTACACAGATCACAAGAGCTTGAAGTATATATATCAGCAGAGGGATCTTAATCTGAGGCAGCGGAGATAGTTGGAAGTGCTCGAGGATATGCGACCTGAGATCAAGTATCATCCTGGAAAGGCTAATGTTGTTGCTGATGCACTTAGTCGCAAGAGCAGTTTGGCCAGTTTGATTACAACTCAGAGGCATTTGATTGAGAAGTTGGACCGAGCAGGTATTGAAGTTGTTTTGCAAGGATTGGGAGCATCTTTGGCTCAGTTGAGGCTTCAGCCTACTTTGAATGCAAAGATCATTGCAAGTCAAGAGGTTGATGCTGATATCTTGGAGATGAGGGAGCAGGTTAGTGCTGGCAGGTTGTTCGGATTTCAAACCAGGGATGGAGTTCTGTGGTTCGGAGATAGGCTGTGTGTTCCAAATCAGGCAGACCTGAAAGAGAGTATTCTTCAGGAGGCGCATGCTACTCTTTTGTCGGTACATCCTGGGAGTACTAAGATGTACAAGGACATCAAACAGTATTTCTGGTGGTCAGGTTTGAAGCGGGATGTGGCTGATTTTGTCGCGAAGTGTGAGGTTTGTCAGCAAGTCAAAGCCGAAAATTAGAGACCCGGAGGTCTATTACAACCGTTACCTATTTCGGAATGGAAGTGGGATAACATCAGTATGGATTTCATTACGGGATTGCCTAAGAGTCCTAAAGGCAATGATGCGATTTGGGTTATAGTCGATCGACTGACTAAGTCCGCTCACTTTTTGGCGATGAAACTCACTGCTTCGATGGACAAGTTGGCTGAGATGTATGTTGGTGAGATTGTCAAACTTCATGGTGTTCCGTCAACTATTGTGTCTGATCGAGATGCGCGGTTTACTTCGCATTTCTGGAGGAGTCTTCAGACAGCTTTGGGTACCAAGACAGATTTCAGCACTGCTTTTCATCTGCAGACCGATGGGCAGACCGAGAGAGTCAATCGTATTCTTGAGGATATGCTTCGGTGTTGTATACTAGACTTCGGAGGCAGTTGGAAAAGACATTTACCTTTGGTAGAGTTTGCCTACAACAACAGTTTTCAGGCTAGCATCGGGATGGCGCCGTACGAAGCTTTGTATGGCAGGAAGTGCAGGACTCCTGTTTGTTGGTATGAAGTTGGGGAGCGGCAGTTGTTTGGTCCTGAGCTTGTACAGCTGACTTCTGAGAAGATTGATCTGATCAGAAAAAGGTTGGTGGAAGCTCAGAGCAGGCAGAAAAGCTATGCAGACAACCGGAGAAGGGACCTTGAGTTTGAGGTTGGTGACTTCGTCTTTCTGAAGGTATCGCCCAGTAAAGGCGTGGTTCGATTTGGCAAAGGCGGGAAGTTAGCCCCGAGGTTTATAGGCCCATATAAGATATTGAAAAGGATCGGGAAAACTGCTTACCGGCTTGAATTACCGGGAGAGTTGTCTCAGGTGCACAATGTCTTCCATGTGTCTATGCTGAGAGGTTATATTCCAGATCCGAGTCATCATTTGCCTGAAGTGCCGGAAGGTTGGCAGTTAGACCTGAATTACATCGAGACTCCTGTCGAGATTGTTGACCGTAGGGAGAAAGTCTTGAGGAATAAGACGATACCGACGGTCAAAGTAGTCTGGAGAAACCACTTGGTTGAAGAGGCTACTTGGGAATCTGAGGAGAGGATGTTGAAGGACTATCCTGAGCTTTTTGCTTGATTGTTTCTTTGTATTTTAGTATCCTTGTCTGTTGTTGATTGTTGTGTTGTATTTCCTGTTTTTCTCACTCTTGGCTGTAGTTCCGGGGACGGAACTATTCTAAGGAGGGAGTGATGTAATACCCCGATTTTTCCTAATATATAAAGATTATTTATTTTGTTGCACGTGGTATGCACGTGTAATATTTTGGCTATTATTTTCAACATGATGAATAAGCATATTGTTTTCTATAAGGATTTTCCCTAAAGCCCAAATGATAATTTACTTATCTTTCTTTTAAAAATATTTATTTTTGGCCCAACTAAATTTAAGCCCATGGATTTAAACCCTTTTATTATTTTTCTGCGACTTGTATGTGTAACATCTCTTTTAAAAAGACTTATTATTTTTATGTACAAGTTTCGTAGGGTGATTGGTGCACACACGTGCATGTTGCATACACGTGTGGAGCACACTCTTTGTTGGCCGGTTGGAGTAAGTAATGGGATAGGATCATGGGCGGTTACTTTGGAGGTGTGGGTAGTTTTGCAACTTCCTAGTGAATTTTAGCCCTTGATCTTCCAACTCCCTAATGCATCCTAACCCTCCATCTCACTCTAATTTGTGTATAAATACCCCCTCCCATTCTCTATTTCTTTTACACTAAAATTATTATTGTAAGAGAAGTATTTGTGAGAGTTGTGTGTGTGCTTTTCTCTAGGAGACCGAGTAGCATTCTGAAGGTGCCGGTGTGGAACAAGGAGCAAGGAGCAAGGAGTGCGGCACTGCATTGAGGAACTTTGCTGGATTCGATTATTTCTTCAAATAAGGTGGGTGTTTCTCAGGACTTCTAATGTAGGAATTATACCATGATTATTATGATTGCTACCATGTTATGAAAAGTAAATTCAATGTATTAGAAATGCCTGAGCATGCTGTTGATAATAAAAACGAAAGTGTCGGTACAGTCGACTGTCGCATGAATCAGCCGACTGGTACGAGACAATTATTTTGTGATGTGGTAATAAACATGTATGCAAATAGACATAACGGTGTGATTACTAAGTTTGTATTTCCCTATGACACATATGATGGAGGGAAGGTAAATGGATGAAAAGAACTAGCGATGATTAACAAAATTAAGAACTGTCGGAGCAGTCGACTGACACTGTGTTCAGCCGACTGGTGCTTCGATTTAATTATGATTATTCGAAAATTCCATGTAATGAGATATTCCATCATGTTGATCTAGTGTAATAATTTGAGAATTATATCTTCATCTTCGTAAGAAAGTTATGAAGAGTGTCAATGCCTGTTTAAAATATTTCCTTAAAGAAAAGAGCATATTAGTAACTTGAAATTCCATGCTGCGATGTTTCTGAACAAGTAAGGAGTGTGGTGTTTATGAAATAATGAATATATGTATGATGTGATGAAAATGCATATGAGAACGGTGGAAAAGATAATTCCTGTTTTTGAATTATGGAACTGATCAGTCGACTTAGTGTGTGTAGCCAGTCGACTGAGCTGAACTTAGAATTGTATTATTAAAAATCCCAGAACAGACGACTGGTGGATGAACAGTCGACTGTCACGTGGATGATACTGTGAACATGAAAAGTTGCGAGACAGTCGACTGGTCGTGTACAGCAGTCGACTCTCCCGAGTATTTATGATAAACCTGTATTTGACTGTATGAGTCGACTGGTATTCTTCCAAGTCGACTGTACAGAGTGGACCTTGATATGTATGAGATTTCGTTTTATTTATTGCTGTTGGAAGTTGTGAACTTCATGATTGAAGTCAATGAATTCTTATGACTGTATGGATTTATGTGAAAAGAATCATAGATATGAATTGAGGATTAAATGAATATGAAAGGCTAAGATCATGATAAGAAAGTCTGTGAGACTCTAAGATGAATTATGAGCTGAAAGTGCTCAATTGGAAATTGTGAATTTGAAATTGAAATGAAAGAGTAGCTAAGTCTCCCCCGGCAGTGAAATGAAATGATATTGAAAAGAAGACCAAGGTTGGTCATGTGTAAATGAAATGATAAGTCCGGTTTGGTGGAGAGGCTAACTCTAGAGCTTTGATTTGGATTCATGATTCTAATAACTTTAGTACATAGTGGGGAGGTGATGAAAGTGAGAGAAAAACATGAGTATGAGAACTAGAGTTTACGGTGCGGGTGTGTGAGCCGCAGAATGCATGCTTGATGAGTCAAGACATGGCGCGGGCACAACTCAGAATGATCGGACTCTAGTCACACTTGTGGGATGTTTGGTGACTGCAAGAGGATCGTGTTCAGGGAGGAGGCTTGAATTGCCACAGAATGCATGCTTGATGAGTCAAGACATGGCGTGGGGTTCCCCTCCAGGGTCCAGTGCACGAGCTTGTACTCATAGACCATTTAAGATACTCACCGTAATTACAGAAGTAGAGTAAATCATGGCGAGGGATTGAACCCTATAAAAATGAAGAACGATTAAGAGGCTTGCCCTCGGACCTATGTAGTATGGGATGCATAGAATCCGAACAAGTGCGCATTAGTGTCATGTAAATTAAATAATCGCATTAAGGATTAAGTGCACAATCACGACACGACATCATAAAAAGTTCCCTTTTGATTTATATTCTTATTATGAACAAGTTTGTGATTTGTTAAGAAATGAGATTCGTTATACTGTTTCTGGCATAGAGAGGATGGCCATGTATAACTATCGTCGGTTGAATAAACTGACGTACCCACAGTTTTGTATGCAGGATAAATTACATGTAAAGAGGAATGGATGCATAAAGATTTTATCATGTTGTTGTACATTCATGTAAATGTTGTATATTTTGCTTCCGCTGTGCAAATGTAAATGTAATATGATGTAAACTCTGATGTAAAAAGAAAAGTTTGAATTTCTTTGTAAAATTGTACTCAAAGAAAGTGAAAAGATCCTGTAGAACATCTCGAACTCAGTGATGTGGGATTCGGGGCGTTACTGGTGATCTTTATATCTTTTGGGCGACTTACCATATCCCCTCAAATTAGGTGCTGATGCTTTCGAGTCATGGGGTTCGTCCAACCGAAAACCTCTTAGAGTGGTTCTGCATGTTCCTGCCAGACGCATTTGTTTTGAGCTTGCGCCTCTCTATCAATCCCTTCATCAAGGAGAATCTGAATTGCGCAGGGATGACTCTTATGCAATATGGGTCCAACTCAGGGAAGCATTTGACGAGTTTCATTATGCTTTGCTCTTCGAAGAGCGTTCCCCTGAAGTTGAATACTTCCAAACATGCTTGGTGATATGCACCCTTCCGGGGTATCAACATCGGTGGTACTTTTTCGCTCGCAACAAGTATTGGGTGGTGCACAATCACCCGGACTCGATTAAGCATTGGAAGTCGAAGTACTTCATTGCCCACAACCCCGAGCCCTAGGATATTCCCACTCAGTGGTCGTACCACATCCCGGATAAGAAGAGCTTAAAGCCGGCGAAGTTCACTCCGAAGGAGGAGGAAGAGTTTACGAAGCTGTTCTACAGTAATAATAGTATAGATTAGGCGAAGATGACGGAGTCGAAGCTAGCAGCTGATGGCTTGAGCCCTTGGGTTCCTCGTGCATTTTTTCTTCTTGACTTTGTTTCTTTACATGATTTTTCGATTTCTTTTTGACTCCCTTACTGCCCTACAGGTGCGGTGGACAACTCATCGAAGCATTTTTCATTTTTGTACATGCAATGCACGTGCAATTTTATTTCATTTTTTGTTCTAAAATTTTTCTGAGTCATGTACGAATTTTTCCTTATTTATTTTGTCTCATTTTATTCTTTCCTAATAAAAAAAGATCCATAGGCCTAAAAGATGAATTTGAGCTCACTAGAAAAGAAGCCCATAATTAAATCATTTATTAAATACACAAATAAAGAGAAAGAAAAGTGCAACCATACATGTCATGTAACAAACTAATAACAACTAATAAATAACAATTAGTTAATTAATAAGAGGGTGTGCATGTGTGGAACACGTGCACGTGTTTGGAAAGGAGGGGTGGCCGACCTATTTCAAAGAGAGAGCGGTGAGTGGGAGAGTGGTGTGTAGGAGTGGGTGGTTACTAGAATAGTGGGAGTCAATCTCAACCACACAAAACCCCTATATAACACCCCCCCCCCCCCCCCCCCACCCCACCTCGATTGTATGTTGAATGCACAAAAATAATCAAAACAAAAGAGAGAAAAAGAAAGAGAGGAAGAGGAAGGCCGGTTTCTTGATCCTTGGAGTTGGAGTTGCAGTTTTGTGCTTGGAGGAGCAGAGGAGCAATTTGTGTTGTGCTAGGAGCATTCTTTCTAGGAGTTTTTCTACATTTTGCAACATAAGAGGTGGGTGTCTAATCTTACTTTCTAGATAATGCAGAAATCATGTTTAGGTATTTTGTGAATTGTTTTGCTAGTTTAATGAAGTTTTACAAGTTAATTCGATGCATGTCGTGGTGATAAAAATTGCTAATGGTACAAAATTGTATAATTCACTGTTTGTTAGTGAGAAGTTACATCATTTAATTGGTAAATTATGATTGAGAAAGTTTAATTAAAGGCATGTGTAGAGTTGTTAGCCATAAACAATCAATTTGGTTAAATTGCATGAAATTTTGTGTCTCTTGCAAATTTGTTGAAAATGTGTATGAAATGTGGATAAATAGTAAAGAAAAATTAGGGAAATCATTTTTGGGAAAGAAATGGTTAAAGTAGAACAAAAGAAAAGATGCACTAATGTTGGTAGAACATTTATCTAGTTGTAAGATGTGTTTTAATTCTTATAAGAGAAAGAAATGATTAATTTGGGGAAATTGAAGTTAATTCTTCAATAAATAAAGTCAGTCAGATTATAATTTTGGAGGTTTATAGATACCTTGCTTTGAAAGCAGACATACGTATATGTTTAGCTAAAACTTTGACTTCTCTATCCGACTTCCACGGCTTTATCAGCTACCTCTTCTTCTTTACCATAAGGCATACCCCCTTCTTTGATTTGAATGGTTTATTGTATTTTTTTTTATTCCACTAATAGTGGTATTAATTTGAAAGAAAAGAGGTAGTTTTGTTAATAAATCAAATTATATGTTTATGTGTTTCTAAAAATGAATATGTACATAAAGTGAGGTTAATTCTTCATTAATATAATTAAAGTCAGTAAAATAACAATTCTGGAGATTTATAGATATAAAATAGTAGTATTAATTTGAAGAAAAAAGTAGAACTCAAAAATAGTTGAAAGTTTAAAATATATGAATAATTAGATAACTGAGTTAAGTAAATTTGAACCCCCTATTATATCGAAAGACCTACTTGGCCTTAGTAGCTAGCGCCGGCGCCGAAGCACCACGTGCTGCCACGTGGCGCGACTGGGGTTTTGGTTGGGGGTCTCGGGTTCGAAACCTGTTTTGCACACCTTTTATGTTTTTTTTTTGGGTTTTTGGGCTTTAAAAATTCAGAAAAAATTGTATAAATATTTTAAAATATTATGGGAATATCTGAAAATATTTCACACTGTTTTAGAGTACTTTTAGGGGTTTTTAATTCATTTTTTTATTAATTGAGTTGAGTTCAATTTGAAAAGAAAGGAGATATAAAATTAAAGAATTTATAAATTGATTATCAAAAGCAAAATGTGAGTTGAGAGTGAAGGAAATTTAGTAATAAATTGTTAAGTAAAATGTGTATTAAAAAGTGATGATTTTAATCGAAGAAATTAAATAAGATTGAAGTCTAGTGTGTAGCTTTAATACCATGAAAGTGATTAGTTGATTGATCAATTAAAGAGCATTGTTTATGAGAAATTTGATTTGAAAATTACTATAGAATGTGAATATAAGAGATAAAATGTTTTGGCAAAAGATTGAACAAAAGGGGTTTAATGAATGAGAATTAAAATGTGATAAAGAAGAAACGATGATAAAGATGTTTATGTTGATGTCAGATAAAACCTAATTAATCTCTAGAATGAGATGATTGTTGGATGAAAATGATTAACTGATTTGAGAAATGGCTATATGAGCTATTGTTCTAGGTATTTTGTTTAAGTCCAGTAAGAGGACAAGCTAGCTCTAGGTGGTATCATTTCGTTCATGTTTCAATTTAAGGATAAAGGCACTAGGAGAAGATGTAATAGAACTTGGAAAAACGTAAGTGGGGTGTCTCTGTATAGTCTGACGGTGGATTCCTAGACTATTGACCCAGTCAGACAGTGGATTCCTAGACTGTGGTTGCTTGCAGGGTGAGATGATCATCAATTAAATTCGGGACTATGATTGGTTTAACAGTGGATTCCAGGACCATGAATAGTCGGGCAGATGGAAGGTAGTTCACCATTATATATGTATATACCAAGGCTAAAGCGGCACTTACGAGATGTTCGCACGACGAGGACTTCCATATAGCTTGACGGTGGATTCCTGGGCTGGGGTTCGTACTCGTAGAATGTCTAAAACTTGTTTTTGTTACCGAGTAGTTGTCATGGCGAGAGATTAAACCCTTTAATATGGAGTACATAGGTGCTTGCCCTCGGACCTATGTAGTATGGGATGCATAGAATCTGAACAAGTATGCATTAGTGTCATCTTAGCATAAACACCTGCATTAGGCATTAAGACATTTGCATACACCGACATGTTTAGGATAGTCACTTTTTACACATTTTAATGCATTCAAGTTTGTTGTTTCTAAATTAAGTGAGTAGCTATATTACAGCATAGCGAGGATCGCCGTGTATAGTATTGCGTCGGTTGTATGTAACTGACGTGCCCACAGTATTCAATGCAGGGCTTGGATTGGCAAAGACTTAAAGATAAATTTGAAGCTATAGACTATTTTAATGTTGATGTTTAAATTGTACATGTGTTATATTTTAATCTTTATTTTTCCGCTGCGTTGATGTAAAATGAACAGTGCTGTACAAAGAAAAGTTTTTAAATTCCTTGTAAAATTGTACAAAATGAAGTAAAGATCTTGTTGTGCTACGAATTACCGTATTTTGGAATTCGGGGCATTACAGAATCTCCTCTCCCCCCGTTCCACCCTTTGTTGACGACTTTTATACCAGATAAACAAGCTCAAAGAGACCTTCGTGCCAGATTGATGAGTGAAAGTGGTTGACTCCATGATAGAGTCCTGTATGGCATTCGAGGTGGTGGATAACTAGCCCCTTAGAAGTATAGGAGGGTTCTTGCCGAGGATTCCTCTGAATCGAGCTCCCTCAAGTTCGCCCTGGCTTCGGTCATGGTAAGGGCTCAGTCTCGAAGTTCAACTGTTTTCGTGCTTGTAAATTTTTTTGACGAGTTTCTCAATTCCTATAGGCCATACTTCACGGGGCGGAGGTGAAGAGATAATATGAACACCTTCTTAACTGTGCGGATCGGAGGGTAGAACAGCTCAGGAGAAAGTGGCAGGATGAGAAGGACCAGGCGGAGGTGCAAGCTTGAATTGGAAGAGGAACTAGCAAAGTTGAGGGCAGAGCTCGAAAGTTCTGCATACCAGGATCATTGTGGGAGAGGATCAGGGATACAAACAAGCTATCGAGCACGTGAGGAGGAGGTATCCTAACATTGACCTTAGCAGTCTTTTTTTCAAGCCGGGACTAGGCAGCACCTCCCCCCCCCCCCCCACCCTACACTCCCGCTGAGATACCCTTGGTTGATGAAGGTGCAGAACTGCCTTTAGGTCTCGAAGGTGTGGAGCCTGCCTTGGAATGACGTCGGTGACCGACCTAAGCGCGAGATTTTTGGAGACGATTAGTGTCACTCGTCCTCCCGGGAGGTGTCCCCTTCACCCTAGTTTTTCATATCACTATTTTTGTATCGCTGTCGATCTCGGACTACCACCACTTTTTGTAATCGTTATGCTTAATTTGAAATCATACGATTTTTGCCCTATGTTTTGCACATTCTTTCGAGTCTCGAGGTGGTTGTCTTGTTGACTGGATCACAAGATACAAGGAAGAAATATGGGCCCTTCGGGACTGTGCCAAGCCAAGGACTCCATTGATCGCCTTCGGAAGGAAGAAAGCGACAGGGAAGGCGCATTCCGATTTCACATCCGAAGTCACAAAAAGTGGCAGAAGAGTTGTCTTGCCTGAAAGCATCTGTCCCCGATGTCAACATGATCCTCGTCCAGACTGAGGGGAGTGTGTTCTCTGGTCTCTTCGGAGGGCATTCTACGGACTTGATCTTCAAACAGATGTTTGTGGAGAAAGAGTTAGAGATATAACGGTTGAGGGTTAAGCTCGGAGAGGCAAGTTCAACCTCTAGCTTTTGGAGTCCGTTCTCTAAACGGGTCCCACACTGGGTACCTGCTTCAGAATGGGAGCACCCGGAGATGCCCAGAGTGGAATAGCCGGATCTTCCAATGTCGCAAGAGTCCAAGGGGGTCGCGAACTGTTGGGATTAGAACCCCGTCCCTCAGGGAGGGATGCTATGTATCAAGGATCGGGGTCTTTTGGAGGGGGACCTCAATGGTTAGGGCCTTGCGCCTCAAGTTTGTAAAGGATTATACGACCCTGATAGTGTAACCTATTTTCTAGCAATAAAGAATGTTTTGTTCACATCTTTGGTCCTCGGCGTCACTTTGAGGTGTTGAAGGCAAGCCATGTTTGCGGATAAAACCACAATAGCCTCGAATTCAGAGCACCATTTTGAGGCACAAGGACCAGGCGAACCGAAAAAATTGTTTTCGCATGCTTCACGTGCATGCTTATGCGATGCCATGTGCTTGCACAGTGCTCAATGTACCCTTTCTGCTTTATACGGTCTCCCTTGCTCTTCATTTTTCATTGGACTAGATTTCCTTTACTTCTGCCCTTTACCTCGTTGCTTCCTCGGTTACGTTCTGCTTTAGACAATCATGGTTTCTAATGAGTTTTTAAGGGCTCGACGTACGGCCCTGAAGGCCGAGACGAAAGCCAAAGCGGAGGCGGAAGCGAGGGTGAAGGCAGAGACGAAGACGAATGCATGGTCAGAGGCTAAGGCATCACCGCAGAAGTGTCCCCCTTCTCTGGGATCAGAGCAACCCTTGCTGAGAAAGAAGGCCAAAGGCATTGGTCCCTCGAGGGGACCCCAAAGTTTAAGGCTGCACTCCCGAAGGATGCCGGGAAGACTCTGAAACCTCCCATGCCTGGGAAGGTATGGATGCCTTCTTGGTCCGTCACAGAGAGGATCTGTCCACCGGCCTCTCCAACATAATGCAGGTGGTCGACCAACTCGCTACCCCCCGTAGTAGGACAGCTCTGGCAAAGGAATCAGAGGATGAGGTCTACACTCACTGGGCTCAGGCCTCTATTCTGGTGAGGGACTTTGTCCATGGGGGGCTTTCCGACCGCACTCTTCTTATTTTGGTGAATGTGTTTATTTTCTTGTAGGCGACCGCTAGCGGGGCCGAGCTGAAGCAGAGACTTGGGGCACTCTTCAGGTGTGCTTAGGTGGCTGAGGCCGGCAAGAAGGAGTTGCAATGCAGAAATATCGACCTCTGGCAGACAATAAAAGGTCTGAAGGATGACGTGGCGGGCGAGAAGAAGGCTTGGGAGGAGCTGTTGGCAGAGAAGGAAAAGCTGCTCGAGGAAAGGTTGGCGTGGCAGGCGAGGGAGAAGGAGATGACGAATGAGTACGACGACACCGTGCTGCGCATCATTCTGGCATAAGACAAAGGGTACGACTGTGCCCTTGAGCATGTTGAAGTTTGGTACCTAGACCTCAATATCGAGGGCTTGTCCTCTGAGTCGAAGATAGAGGAGCTCGCCTAAGCTCCCGTAGGGGGGGGGGGTGCTGTAGCTAACACGAGCCAGCCGAAATTTCTTGTCACTCCCCGCTTCCCAAAAAGAATACGGAATACGGATACGTAACAAAAGCTCAACGAATGATTTTCATCATCCATAAGCTGTTCAAAAATTTTTACAACACATCACAGAAATAATCAGAGTCGGAAGCAAAAGTATCAACCAACATGTATAATTGAAACAAGAAACCAACATAAATTTACTTGAAACAAATTAAATATTCTCAAATAATTTAGAGTCTGAATAAATCAAATATCCTGGGTCACATCGCCCAAATACAAATAAATATCCAAGAAATCAAATACACTTTTATTCAAGTTCAAGCAACAATAATAATAATAAATATGCAGAACTCAGCACTAATACATCATCTCGCCAATACCATTTGGCAGTCGTCCATCCTGATCTGCAATTAGTAAATTTACAGGAGAAGGAGAAAAAGAAGAAAACAAGTACCCGTCAATTGCAAGTCGCGGGTCACAAATAATGTAGGAACAAGCACATGGGAAAACTAACTAATTGCATGACATAATGCATCAATAGTAATAACTAGCATGGTATCCTAACAGTACAAAAGTTTTATGTCAAATGCAGTGTCATATGGCAACTAACAGTGTCTGGTAACAGTAAGCTCAGAATATCAGTGTAACAGTATAACAGTATCAGTCTAACAGTATCAGTTTTATGTTCTTACAGTCTTCTGTGAATTACTAGCTAGGTAGCACTTCATGCATCCCGGTTTTTACTACATGGTTGCTACAACAAACAGTTTCGCTTTTAGATTTCATAATAGACCATGATGGGGCAGTGTACTCAGGTATCAGTAACAGTAACAGTAGCAATAACAGAAAAAGTAACAGTAACAGTAGCGGAAAAGTAATAGTAACAGTAACAGTGATAGTTAACAGTAACAGTACGGAACACTAGTTCCCTTCCAAGTACACGTTTCCATATTTTCCACTACTAGACCTTTCCTTAAGAAATCCCGGCTTGGTTATTTTTATTAAGGTCATCAAACATGCTTGATGTGTACAAAATAGTGTCAAACTAACATGGTATAATCAGTATTAGGTTCAGGGAATCAAATAAACAATCACAGATATTAAAAAGTCAAATAAACGAGCAAAACAGTGTATGTGCATATTCAGGACAGCATGACAGCACTAAAACAGTGATTCTTGTCGCTACAGAAAAGAAAATCTAGATCCGTCGAAGGATCTGGAAAATAGACATCCACACGAATCCAACGAATATAAATAAGTCATATCGTGTTTTAGAAAATCACAACTCAAAATTGATTTGAAAACAGAAAACGTGTTCAGTCAGAAATCAGGAAAACGAATTCTCAGTCAGAAAAACAGCATCAAAAACTTTAATTAAATACAGAAAAAATCTGGGGTATTTCCCTATATGTCTAGAATCAAAATATAAATTTTCATAATATTCCAGTAAGAATAGATCAATCATCAAAAATACGAAAGTATCAAGAAAACATAGTTTAGCAAATCTGAAAATCCCAACACTGCTGTACGAAAACTAAGATATCTCGCAACCAGTGAAACGAAATCCAATTTCGCCAAAGGGATATGAAAATAGATAAAATATACTAAATTTCTTATTTCACAAACATTTTTATACAGTAAAAGGAATCATAGTGAAAATAAGATTCTTTACAGAACAGCGAGCAAAATACAGCACGTATATATTTTTTAAACGAGCATGAAACATCACATAAAACTTGTCAATAAAATTCACCAAAATTCTGGGTAATCCCTAACTTAATAAAAAAAACACTGGCCAAAGTTTCAAATCAAAATAATGTGTATAGCATGGTTCTTCAAAATAGTTTGTTATCAAAATTACCGAAAAACAGAATCTAGAAAAGATCGACACCTCTGTAGTAAAACCGTCATAACTCAGTCATACGAAATCAAAACCAAGCAAGGTCAGAGGGGTTTGAAAATAAATGAAATTATCTAAAACTCATGTTTTATACTGAAATCAAGATACTGACTGTAGCACCGTCGAAAACAACAAACAAAACAGAATATTGCCAAAATACAGATTATTCCCCTTTACACAAAATCAACATAGATTCAAGAAAATTGATCCAAACACATCCAAACTTGAAATCGAGTCTACCAATTGTCTAAACATCATGAATTAGGGTTATTAACATGTCCACACAAAATATATCATATGGGTCTCAACCAAAACACAAACTCTCACCAAAGTCTCACATACATGAATCAAATCAAGAACGGATGAATCCTAGGTTGTCTCATATCCAAATTGTGTCGTGAGTCATCTATAGCCAAATTATCACAATATAGACAAAACCCATCAAGGAAAATACAATCAAGAGTTGTCTCTAGACCCAACTACAATATAGGTGAACTTTGAGACTTGTATCAAACAAATGAATTGGAGTACAAGTTACTTGCCTTAATTTGGGGATGAAGAACGATGGAAACGAGAATAGAAGCAAAACCCACGAATGAAATCCGCTAATTCACGAATCCAAGCAAATAGAGCGAAAATCTCCACACGAACCAAACTTCCAACGCAAGAGACGATCAAAGTGGCTAGCGACCACTTGAGAATCATCACGAGAGAGTAGAGGCTTATATGGTGCAAGGAGTTGTGTTGGTGGTGTGTTGAGTGGTCGGCAATGAAGGAAAAGAGGGGCTCGGGTTTGTAGGTGTGTGTCGAAGTGGAAGGATGGCCGGAGGGGGGAAGGCGGTGCTGTCGGCCTAGGGGTAGGCCGGCCTGGGCTTGGGTGCTGGTTGGGTTGGAGATGGGGTTGCCGCAAGGAGAGGGAGAGAGTATGGGGAGGCCGGGTATTGGAGAGGGCAAAAAAGGGTTAGGGTTAGGGTTTGTGAGGGTTGGGTGTATATATATATAGGGTCTAGATGTGGGTTAATGGGTTGTGGGTACTAGAAATTTGTAGTAGGTTTACAATTGGGTTTTGGATTTTGGGTCAAATAAAGATAGGAATGCAAATAGGAGTGGGAATTTATTGGCTTTGAAATCTTATTAGAGGATAAAATAATAGGAGTGGAAAAAAGACAACCAAAACACCATCTCAACACCACGAAAAAATAAAAATAACGATAACGAGACTAAAAATGAGGGAAAGATCAAAATAGTGAAAAGCGAAACAAAAGAGACGATCAATCAAGCACAAGGAGCTCAAAATGCAATAAAATGAATATATATTGAAAACAACTCCAATATACGGTTCAGAAAAATACAGGAGAGAAAAATACACCAAAACTAAAAAATACAGTTAGAAATACACAAAATGAAAAACAGGGGTTACAATCCTACCCACCTAACAAAAAATTTTCGTCCTCAAAATTCAAAAGAAAGATACATAGGGTAATCCCAAAAGAAAAAAAAAACAAAAAACAAAACAACTCAAACAAATGAGGAAACTTCTGCTGAATCTCCTCCTCCAGCTCCCAAGTCGACTCACCAGGCGAGTGAGGATTCCAAGCAACACGAACCAACTTGATGACTTTGTTCTTAAGCACTTTCTCCCACCGATCCACAATAGCAACTGGCGGAATCTCACAAGTCAAATCCGGCTGAACGGTCAACTCAGAATAGTCAATCATGTGGCTCTCATCTCGGATATACCTCATGAGTGGTAAGACATGGAAGACATCGTGCACTCCGGATAAAGCTGGCGGCAATGCAAGACGATAGGCCACCTTGCCTACTTGCTCCAAAATCTCAAATGGTCCAATAGACCTCGGGCTAAGCTTGCCTCCGCCACCGAACCGAATGACACAGCGCCAAGGCGATACCTTAAGAAAAACATGGTCACCAACAAAAAATTCCAAAGCTCTCCGATGAACATCGGCCCATCGCTTCTGCCTGTCCTGAGCTACCTGCATGTGCTTCCTGATCTGAACCACAACATCCACTATCTTGGTGATCAACTCCGGACCCAACAACTTCCTCTCACCAATGTCATCCCAGCACACTGGTGTTCTGCACTTCCGCCTATAGAGTGCCTCGAACGGAGCAGCTTTAATACTGGCTTGAAAGCTGTTATTGTACGAGAACTCTATGAGATGCAAATGATCCTCCCAAGACCCACCAAACTGAAGCATGCAGGACCTCAACATGTCCTCAAGAATCTGAATAGTCTGCTCTGACTGTCCATCAGTCTGGGGATGAAAAGCTGTGCTGTACTTTAATTTGCTCCCCAAACTGTTCTGAAGACTCTCCCAAAACTGAGATCTGAATCTCGTATCCCTGTCGGACACAATACTGACTGGAACCTAATGAAGTCTAACAACCTCTTGCATATACCTCTCAGCTAGGCTTTCAGTAGATTGACCGACACGAAAAAAAATGAATTGAGCACTCTTCGTCAAACGGTCAATAATCTCCCAAATAGCATTATGACCCTTAGGACTCCTCGACAAAGCTATCACAAAATCCATAGTGATATGTTCCCACTTCCACTCTGGAATAGGAAGCGGTTGAAGAAATCCAGCGGTTCTCTGATGCTCTGCCTTAACCTGTTGCAGACCAAACACTGAGAAACAAACCGAGCAACAGCCCTCTTCATACCATGCCACCAGAAATGAAGCTTCAAATCCCGATACATCTTAGTACCGCCAGGATGGATAGAACACGAAGACTGATGAGATTCTTCAAGCAACCTCTGACAAACTTCACCCTTAGGGACACACAACCGGGAACCAAAACGAAGCGAACCATCTGCATGAATAACCAGGTCCGTCCTTGACCCAGACTCAACCTCAGCTCGAAAATTCTGCAACTGCGCATCACTAGCCTGCGCCTCTTTAATCTGCTCAACAAGAGACGACTGTAGCTGGAGCGCCAAACCACTCTGACCAGAACTCGGCAACAAAACATCCAACTCCACCTCCTCATCTGCTCAATGAGATCACTCTGCTGAGTAAGAAACATAACTGCTGGTCTCCTGCTCAAAGCATCTGGCACCAAGTTTACTTTACCAGGATGGTATTACAAACTGATGTCATAATCGGCCATAAGTTCCAACCAACGCCTTTGCCTCATGTTTAACTCCTTCTGGGTGAAGACGTACTTGAGACTTTTGTGGTCTGTAAAGATCTCCACGCGGTCCCCAACTAAATAATGTCTCCACAGCTTCAGAGCAAAGATCACTGCCGCTAACTCCAAGTCATGAGTAGGATAGTTCTTCTCATGTGGCCTCAACTGCCTCGATGCATATGCAACGAATCGACCCTTCTGCATAAGAACTGCTCCAAGACCCTTACCAGAAGCATCACAGTGAACTACACATTCGCCTGAACCATCTGGAATAGTCAATACAGGCACTGACGTCAATCTGTTCTTCAACTCAACAAAAGCCTCATTGCACTCATCATACCAACCAAACTTCTGATCCTTCCCAGTCAATTTAGTCAAAAGTCCTACTATCTTCGAAAAATCCTGGACAAACTTCCGATAATAGCCAGCCAAACCAAGAAAACTCCTGACCTCTGAAACTGACTTGGGAATAGGCCAATCCTTCACAGCCTCAATCTTAGCAGGATCCACAGAAATACCGTCGCCAGAAACAATATGCCCTAAGAAAGAAATCCTGTCAAGCTAAAACTCGCACTTGTTGAGTTTTCCATAGAGCTGATTCTCTCTCAAAGTCTGCAGAACCACTCTAAGATGCTTAGCATGATCTTTCCGATTCCGAGAATACACCAAAATATCATCAATGAAGACCACCACAAATCTATCCAAGAACTGAGAGAAAACCCGGTTCATAAGACTCATGAATACAGCCGGCACGTTCGTGACCCCGAACGGCATCACAAGATACTCATAGTGCCCTTATCTAGTCCTGAAAAAAGTCTTCTGTAGATCTACAGCCTTCACCTTGACTTGGTGATATCCAGAACGAAGATCCAACTTCGAGAAAATAGCAGCCCCACTCAACTGATCAAACAAATCATCGATCCTGGGCAACGGATACATATTCTTCACAGTAACTCTGTTCAGTTCCCGATAATCCATGCACAGTCGATGACTACCATCCTTCTTGTCAACAAAAAGGACCAGAGCACCCTAAGGAGAAACACCAGGTCTGATGAAACCCAAATCAAGCAACTGCTGAATCTGCACTTTAAGCTCTGCCAGCTCAACCGGTGCCATCCTGTAGGGACTCTTCGATATCGGCGTTGTTCCAGGCTGAACATCAATACCGAATTCCACTTCCCTATCAGGGGATAAGCCAGGAAACTCATCTGGAAAAACATCCAAGAAATCCCAAACTACTAGAGGCGCAGCCTCACAGCCTGAGTGCAATTCCATCGCACAATCCACCTGTTCAACTACAGTCTTTGCTCGACCAAGAGAAGACTCTCCGGCATGGAACTCAAATTCTGCTCGATCTGGAATTCTGAAGACAACTTTCTTAGCACGGCAATCAATAATGGCATGGGCTTCACTCAACCAATCCATACCGAGAATAACGTCGAATCCCAAATTTCCAGTTATAATCAGGTTGGCTTTGAAATCTGCATCCCCAATAACAATGGGACATTGCCTACACTTACGGGAACATATGACCACTCTACCACCTGTCACAATGTTCCAAGCCTCTGACATATTGCTACTCTCCAACTGATGGCGAGCGACAAATCGAGAGGAGACAAAAAATGGGTTGCCCCAGAATCAAAAAGAACATAGGTAGGAAAAGAGCAAACAAGGATGATACCTAAAAGGAATCAAAGACAAGGAGAAAGCATAGACAATCAAGGGTGAGGGAAAAACAACAATGCAGGGAAATAGTAAAAGGAAGCAAAGCAAGACTAACAGAAATAAAATAAGAGGAACAAAACAAAAAAACAACAAAACAAGATATACCTGCCACAACTCCTTCAGCCGTCTCAGCATCTGCAACAGTCAAGTTGAAAGCCTGACCTCTCCTCGGAACAATAGTCCTCTGACCAACAATCTGGCGCTGAGGAGGAAGCAGTGGCCTAACTGGACTACGTGCTAGGCCTGCTTGCTGAACAAGACCCTTGGCTAGAAGAGCCACCTGCTGCTGTTGCGGACAATTGCGTACAGAATGGTCAGCGGCGCCACACCTAAAGCACCGGCGGTTGACGCGCCAACAATTCTTACGCTCATGCCCAGATATCTGACAGAAGTCGCAAAAATCACCCTTCTGGAAGCCAGCAGAAGGATACGGAGCTATTCTGACCTGACGGGATGGAACAAGCCTCCGAACAGGACCACCAGAAGGCCTAGCAGCAGAATGCAGAACAGTCCACGAAGAAGGAACCAAACCACCACGAGCCTGCTCCTGAGCTCGAGCTGCCTCAAAAGCTTCGGTGTAAGTACGCAAGCGAAGGGAGACAAGATACCTCTTGATATCCTGCTCAAGCCCATTTGTGAATCTACGAGCCCTATCCTCTTCGGTTGCCACAAGAACGGCAGCAAAGCGGCTAAGCCTAGTAAACTCAGCTGCGTACTCATCCACTTACCTGGAGCCCTGTTACAAGAAAGTCCATGTTACAACATTGCATGAACAATTATGTAACAAATCCGAGATGGAATAATGACTGAACCTGTTTTAGGGCCAGGAATTACTGTTCCATCTCAGCTCGAGTACTACTGGGAAGAACTTCTCCAAGAATCCCCGAGTGAAAGTAGCCCAAGCAATAGGTCTCAAGGCGCTCAGATTCGGCCATCCACTAGATATGAGCCAAATCCACCAGCTAGATGGAAACAACGTTCACACGATTAGCCTTAGCAACACGAGCCGCTAACAATAAGTGCTCAGTTCGGATCAACCACTGTTCAGCCTCCAAAGGCATCTCAGTGCCGAAAAAACGGTCGGGATGCAGCATCATAAAATCTGTAACTCTCCCTGGGCGAGGCGGAAGATTTTCCTATACAGGCACAACAGGAGGCGGAACCTGGGCAACTTCAAGGGCAACCATCACAAGATCACTGCGGTTTTGCTGCTAATTAATCAGCCGCTCAAGCACAGTAGTGACAGCCTCAATCGGATCAACCTGCAATTGAGAAGTAGAACCTCTGGGAGCCATAGTCTGCACAAAACCAAAAACAATTAGCGTCCAGAATTAGAGTTGGTATAAATTTCATTTATGTATGCATGGTTGGTGAAATGTTGAGTAGATCCCAGTTCGAGCCAAGCTTGTCTAATATATTAAGCAACTAATATATTAGCCAAACCTGGAGCTCTGATACCACTAAAAACCCTATCACGCCCCGCTTCTCAAAAAGAATACGGAATACAGATGCGTAACAAGAGCCCAGCGAATAATTTTTATCATTCATAAGCTGTTCAAGAATCTTTACAATACATCACAGAAATAATCAGAGTCGGAAGCAAAAGTATCAACCAACATGCATAATTGAAACAAGATACCAACAGAAATTTACTTGAAACAAATACAATATTCTCAAATAAATCAGAGTCTCGACAAATCAAATATCCTGGGCCACACCACCCAAATACAAATAAATATCCAAGAAATCAAATACACTTTTATTCAAGTTCAAGGAACAATAATAATAATAAATATGCAGAACTCCAGCACTAATACATCATCTCGCCAATACCATCTGGCAGTCGTCCATCCTGATCTGCAACTAGTAAATTTGCAGGAAAAGGAGAAAAAGAAGAAAACAAGTACCCGTCAATTGCAGGTCACGGGTCACAAATAATGTAGGAACAAGAACATGGGAAAACTAACTAATTGCATGACATAATGCATCAATAATAATAACTAGCATGGTATCCTAACAGTACAGAAGTTTTATGTCAAATGCAGTGTCATATGGCAACTAACAGTGTCTGATAACAGTAAGCTCAGAATATCAGTGTAACAGTATAACAGTATCAGTCCAACAGTATCAGTCTAACAGTATCAATCTAATAGTATCAGTTTTATGTTCTTACAGTCTTGTGTGAATTACTAGCTAAGTAGCACTTCATGCATCCCGGTTTTGACTACATGGTTGCTACAATAAACAGTTTTGCTTTTAGATTTCATAGTGGACCATGATAGGGCAGTGTACTCAGGTATCAGTAACAGTAAAAGTAACAGTATCAGTAACAGTAACAGTAGCAGAAAAGTAACAGTAACAGTAACAGTAATAGTAACAGTAATAGTACGAAACATTAGTTTCCTTCCAAGTATATGTTTCCATATTTTCCACTACTAGATCTTCCCTTAAGAAACTCCGGCTTGGTTATTTTTATTATGGTCATCAAACATGCATGATGTGTACGAAATAGTGTCAAACTAACATGGTATAATCAGTATTAGGTTCAGGGAATCAAATAAACAATCACAGATATTATACAGTCACATAAACGAGCAAAACAGTGTATGTTCATATTCAAGACAGCATGACAGTACAGTACTAAAATAGTGATTCTTGTCGCTACAAAAATGCAAATCTAGATCCGTCAAAGGTGATCTGGAAAATAGACATCCACACGAATCTAGCAAATATAAATAAGTCATATCATGTTTCAGAAAATCACAACTCAAAACTGATTTGAAAACAGAAAACATGTTCAGTCAGAAATCAGAAAAACGAATTCTCAGTCAGAAAAACAGCATCAAAACCTCTTAATTAAATACAGGAAAAATATGAGGTATTTCACTATATGTCTAGAATCAAAATATATAGTTTCATAATATTCCAGTAAGAATAGATCAGTCATCAAAAATACGAAAGCATCAAGAAAACATAGTTTAGCAAATCTGAAAAATTCCAACACTGCTGTACGGAAACTAAGATATCTCGCAACTAGTAGAAAGAAATCCAATTCCGCCAAAGGGATATGAAAATAGATAAAATATACTAACTTTCTTATTTCACAAACATTTTTCATACAGTAAAAGGAACCATAGTGAAAATAAGATTCTTTACAGAACAACGAGCAAAATACAGCACGTATTGATTTTATAAACGAGCATGAAACATTACATAAAACTTGTCAGTAAAATTCACAAAAATTCTGGGTAATCCCTAACTTAATAAAGAAAACACTGGCAAAAGTTTCAAATCAAAATAATGTGTATAGCATGGTTCTTGAAAATAGTTTGTTATCAAAATTACCGAAAAACAGAATCTGGAAAAGATCGACACCTCTGTAGTAAAACCGTTATAACTTAGTCATAAGAAATCAAAACAAAGAAAGGTCAGAGGGATTTGAAAATAGACGAAATTATCTAAAACTCATGTTTTATACCGAAATTAAGATACTGACCGTAGCACTGTCAAAAACAGCAAACAAAACAGAATAGTGCCAAAATACAGATTCTTCCCCTTAACACAAAATCAATATAGATTCTAGAAAATTGATCCAAACATATCCAAACTTGAAATCGAGTCTATCAATTATCTAAACATCATGAATTAGGGTTATTAACTTATCCACACCAAATATATCATATGGGTCTCAACCAAAACACAAACTCTCACCAAAGTCTCACATACATGAATCAAATCAAGAACGGGTGAATCCTAGGTTGTCTCATATCCAAATTGTGTTGTGAGTCATCTATGGCCAAATTATCACAATAGAGACAAAACCCATTAAGAAAAACACAATCAAGAGTTGTCGCTAGACCCAACTACAATATAGGTGAACTTTGGGACTTGTATCAAACAAATAAATTAGAGTACAAGTTACTTACCTTAATTTGGAGATGAAGAATGATGCAAACGAGAATAGAAGCAAAACCAACAAACGAAATCCGCTAATCCGCGAATCCAAGCAAATAGAGCGAAAATCTCCACACGAACTAAACTTCCAATGCAAGAGACGATCAAAGTGGCTAGCGACCACTTGAGAATCACCACGAGAGAGTAGAGGCTTATATGGTGCAAGGAGTTGTGTTGGTGGTGTGGTGAGTGGTCGGAAATGGAAGAAAGAAGGGGCTCGGGTTTGTAGGTATGTGCCGGAGTGGAGGGATGGCCGGAGGGGGGAAGGGGGTGTTGTTGGCGTGGGGGTAGGCCGTCCTGGGCTTGGGTGCTGGTCGGGTTGGGGATGGGGTAGTCGCAAGGAGAGGGAGAGAGTTTAGGGAGGCTGGGTATTGGAAAGGGCAAAATAGGGTTATGGTTAGGGTTTGTGAGGGTTGGGTGTATATATATAGGGTCTAGATGTGGGTTAATGGGTTGTGGGTATTAGGAATTTGTAGTAGGTTTACAATTGGGTTTTGGATTTTGGGTCAAATAAAGATAGGAATGCAAATAGAAGTGGGAATTTATTGGCTTTGAAATCTTATTAGGGGATAAAATAATAGGAGTGGGGAAAAGACAACCAAAATACCAGCATAACACCACGAAAAAATAAAAATAACGATAACGTGACCAAAAATCTGGGAATGATCAAAATAGTGAAAAGCGAAACAAAAGAGACGAACAATCAAACTCAAGGAGCTCAAAATGCAATAAAATAAATATATATTGAAAATAACTCCAATATACGGTTCAGAAAAATACAGGAGAGAAAAATACACCAAAACGAAAAAAATACAGTCAAAAATACACAAAATGAAAAACAGGAGTTACATTTCTACTCTGGTCGGACGGAAAAACTTCCCCACTCGTGTCTTCGAGAAGAGATCCTCCGCCATGTAGTAGATTTAGGTTATGTTCTTGCCTTCCTGCGGACTAGCCACTGCAATTGTATTTAATTTTTCATATGAATAAGTTGTGTTTGAGTTACTTCGCCTATTTACTTAATGAGTTGTGGATGTACATGCTGCCTTGATTTTTTGAACTGAAAATTGGATGCCTCGGGCTTCGCCCATGGGAGCGCGGGTACGAAATCTTTGTTCCGCGATTTCTTCCAAATGACAACAGGAGTTATCATGTGGGCTTGCGTATGTCACTCTATGTGGGAATCGAGGTGACTGTAGATCTTGGAAGTTGGAATGTTCATTTATTGAATGTAATAAATGAGTTTCTTGGATGCCTATAATTTTCCCTCATTCCCAAGCAATTGGCCTACAAATCTCATCGCTTCGCCCTTCTAATGATTGGAGTATCAGGGAATATCTTGCTGAATGCCTCGAATGGCAATCCGAGTGTCCTCGAATGGCAATCCTAGCGTCGGTGTCGAAGAGGGTTAGTCATGCAGAGCGTGGTCGGAGGGGGTCCGTCCTGCCATCCGAGTGTTTGGCCTAGAGGGGATCGGTGTTCGAATGCCTCGCTACGGACTACTTGTCCAGGGTTTCCAGATCTGAAGTTTTGCTCTAAGTCCCGAGGGGTACGGTCTTCCTTGATTGTGCCCCTTCACCAGGACTTGGTTGCATTTTTCTCGACTGAGGCTCCTTGTGTCGACAGCCAAAGGGACTCAGATAGGATCATAGTAGTTACCGATGAACTTTATCAAGTATATCCTGGGTTCCAAGATATTATGTCTGTCTCCGAATGAGAGCTGAACTTGAGGAGTAACCTTGTAGAGATCGTTGGTCTGAGCCCAGCCGGGCTGATTGTAATCCCTGTTCCCGTATATATGTATTTTTTCATGTATTTTTTGTATTTAATTTTTTTTATAACTTTCTTCTCACTTTGAAATTCTTTTTTCAACAATTACAATTTCAATTGATCGAATTTTAACAAAATATTATTCTGTTTCTAAAAAATTTTCTATTTCATTTTATTATTCGAAAATTCTATTTATTTCGAATAACGTTGTATTTTAATTTTATTTTATATTCCTAATTAATCAACTATTTATATTTTAGCCCAAACCAGATATATTATTGCTATTTGGATTTTAATAAAATTGTTAAACTCAAATTCCATTTTTAAATATATGTATACTATCATTATTGTTATTATTATTACTTTTGAATGTTTATTAAAATCCATCTTTCATTATTTATTAAATTATGGAAGTCCATTGATTTCCATCTGAATTTTATGATTATTGGAGTATGGATTTGTATACCAATTGATTTAATTGTACTACTATATGAGTATAGATTTATTTATGGATATATTAATTATTATTTTAATCTAAAACCCATTTTCTATTGGATTTAAACCCAATACCCTATAGCCTCTCTTATTGGACCCAAACCTGCTTACCCATTAACCCAAAACCCATAACCCTATATATATAACCCTATTAAACTTAACCCTAACCAACCTTACCCTAGTTTTCCTGTGCAAACCCAACACAGCCGCCCCCTGTTCATCTTCTCCATCCAGTCACCCCCGACCTTCCACTTACCGACCCCTCTTCTGTCGTCATCCTCCAACCGCCCTGTGCTCTGCTCATCCTCCTTCATCCCCCGTTCAACTCATTCTCGTCATCCTCCTTCGAACCAATCATCGCCGCTGCTCGACCATCGATCACCACCTCGACACTCCGCTTCGTCGTCTTTCTCACCGCCTCACCCCCCCTCCCCACCTCGCATCCTGGCCAAGCTCCACTCAACTCATCCCTTCTACTTCGTCCTCCACCCGTCACCTTCATCCCCTGCGTCGACCCCTAGTCGACCACCTTCCCTCAACATCGTCGTCTCCATCGCACCGCTAGCAGATCCTCAAGCACCCTCATTGAACCCATCAACATTCACATAGCAAGCCTCCCACTCACCCTGCCCAATGCCGTTACTCGCCATCCAGCTCGTCGCCTGCAACCCATCGCCGTAGTTCATCACCACCAACCGCCTTTGCCGCCTTCTCTCCCCTGTTTTACCCATCAAGGCAGAGCACCCCCGCCATTGCCGCTCGAACCCCTGAGTGCCACCTACGATCACCCCGAGCTCTGCCTGAGTTGCCGTTAGCCTCCTGCCCTCGCTGCCATCGGCCTCCACCAGTGCAGCATCGTCATCAGTGGAGGTTCTTGATCATGTTGAATCCCATCCATTGATCAACATCGTGATCATCAGCACCATCATTAGCTCTCTTGATCTGGGCCATCTGATCTTTCATCGTGGTCATGATCATCATCAAATCTGAACTTGATCACCTTGATCAGGACCGTCTGTTTGATCTGATCTTGATCATCACCTTGATCTAGGAATATGGACCGTCCGATCCTGATCATCAACATCTTGATCCTTGATCTTGATCTCTGGATCCGGGTCTTGATCTTCGATCTCAGCCGTTCGATCATCTTGATCTAGATCATCATCAAGATCCATGTTGATCGTCGCCGTGTGCTTGGATCCATTCCTGTTACTCCATTTTCGTCGGATTCAATTGTCTACTCTCAAGGCAAGTAACTTGTATATTCTTTTTGTTTGTATACAAGTACAAAATACCGCATGTAGTCTCGCTCTTGTTTTTGTGTTTATTCTCATGATGATCCCTTGATAAATCTTGATCTCGTTCGTTTGATCCATTCGTAGTCATGATTCATCATAGTTGTCACACACACTACATGAAAATAAACTAGATCTAGATAGACTCTTGGTGCATGTCGTGATCTATGATAGGTTGTGTATTTGTTGAATGCTTGGTGTATTAGATGTGTTATCTTATAGTAGACTCGTTAAATACCCATACTATGTTGTTTTGAATATCTAATATATCATGTTTTGCATTATATTTTAATTTGGATTTAGTGCATATGAGTTGTTTGATGAAATGCATGAGAAGAGATTTTGTTTTGCTGCTGCCCTGTTTTGGTTCAGTATTTTAGACCCTATTAAGGTCAGTAAAATAAATTATTTTGTGAATATGATTTGTAGGCCCCATTATCTATTTTTCAGAACTTTCGACGGATCTCAATTTTGATTTTTGATGTATGAGTTATTGCTGTGTTACTGCAGCTGTATCGAAATTTCCAGATTCTGTTTCATGAGATTGCAGCATGTCTTATCGTTTAAAACAGCTGTTAAAAGTAAAATTTGGAATCAACATTTTTCTAGGTATGACTAGACATGACTGGGATCAATCCCTAATTTTTGTAGATTTATTTAATGAATTTTGAAAATTCATTCCATGCTTGTGGATAAACCAATATATTTCCAAACTACATACTGTTCAGTAGAGAACTCTATTTTCAACCTGATTCCAGTCACTGTTGATTAAAACTTTGTGAATATAAAATATAGCCTGATTTGACTATTTACTAACCTTTTGACGGATTTGGATTTCGAGTTATACTTTGTGATCTATCACTATTTTAGTACTGTTGTGTCTAAAATTCTAAATTCATAAACTTGCTGTATCTTTCTGTTTTCCAAATTTATTAGACTATGTTATCCGTGATGGAGTTTTATGAAATTTTATTTGCTGATACTAAACATGCTAGGAAACCTTCCAGATTTTTTGTAGATTTAATCAGTAAGTTTTTATGCTATTTAATGTTTATAAATAAAACTTGTAATTTCTGACTGAACTTGAATTCTGTGTGAAACGCTGTTTTGAACCTTGTTACTCTACTTGTTATATGACATGTGTATATACGCTGGATTCGGCAAAGAGTCTAGTTTCTAGATTTTCTGACGGATCCAGATTTGCATTCCTGTGACAACAGGAATCTCAGATTTGGTGCAGTAGTATCTTGCTGTACAGAATTGAAAGTCTCGTTGTCTTAGTCTATTGTAAGTTGTTTTGTCACCCGTGCATGTCTTCTAGCCAACTTGAGCTTGTTCTTTGTTTCATTGCATGTTTTCTTTAATAATAATAACAGTAATCAAGCCAGGATTATGGGAAAGATCTAGTAGTGGAAAATATAGAAATGTGTTCTTAGAAGGGGGCCCGTGTTTCCCACTTGCTATATGATTACCTTGTTGGATCATGTATGCAAGGCAAATGACAAACAGAGAATCAACAATGCTAACACCACGATATATCCTGGTTCGATCCTCCCGACCTACATCCATTCCCCAAGCAACCCACTTGAGATTTTCCACTATTCTTGAAAAAATATAAGAATACTCTACGATCTTTGAAAACAACTATATCAAATCCGTAGACCTCTCTCACCATTGGAGAGAACAAGACCCCACTCTACAACCTAGAGTGACACTGACTCTACAACAAGAGTCCTTCTCCCCAACCGAGAGGACCACTCTCATAAATCGAGAGTAAACAACAAAAATGGAAGATTAAAATAACCTAAAGCCTTGTTTTTGAGTGCTTTTTGTTTGAGAGGCTAAAGGTCAACTTCTAACTTCAGTCTAGAACGAAATCTTTGTTATACAAGACTAAAATTAGAGAACCAAGTCTTAGAGAATGAGAATATTAGAAAACTTGAGTTCTTTTTTCAAAAAAGTAAAAAGACTTGTAATCAATTGTGGGAACCTTTTCCAAGTGGATTCTACACTCTATTTATAGAATTAGAATCTCCAAAACGTTGGGAAATAGTTCCACAACTGCCATAAAACGGTTGTAAAAGATTTGAATTTGAAAAACAAATTTTAAACTTTAGAAAACTGTCAAAACTGCTTGAACAGTCTACTGGGTTGCAATAAGAGTTGACTGGTCAGAGCTTGAGTGAGCTCAGTCTATTTCGTACTAGAACAGTCGACTGCTTGCTAGAGTAAGTTGACTGATACTTGACAGCTGAACTTATACAAGCTTCTTTTTGACTTTTTGATTTTAGTAAACATTATTTTTACTCTTAGGGGATGTGTGAGTGTGTGTGACAAGGCTTTTTACAAAGAATTCTAAGACACAGATATTACAAATAGATTACAAGACACTTGTTCTTTTAGTTAAACACTTTTGAAGCTCTAGTATCTTGTTCTTACATCTTGAAGTCATTCTTGTCTGTGTGGCTTGAACTAGTGCTTTTGAAAGCTTCATCATTGTATTGTGGCCTTGAACACTTTATGTATACACTGCATAAGATATGTAAGATAGAACAATTGTGTATTATGTTGTAGTCATCAAAATCAAGAATTTACATTCTCCCCCCTTTTGATGATGATAACACAATAACATAAAATAGTACATAGTAAGAATTTACAAAACATGATGCTCACACATAATTGTAAAAGATATACAATAAAGAGCAAGCTCCCCCTGAATAAAGTACAACATGCACAATAAAGTAAAGCACAATAAAGTAAAACATGCACAATAATGTAAAACATGCACAATAATAAGATATATAAGATATCTCTCTCCCTTTGTCATCAACAAAAAACAAACAAACATCCATAGATAAGGACCCTAGCATAAATGACAATACAAAGAGAGAGTGTATACATGAACATCCAAATAACTTGTGCATAAGACAAAGTACAAAATCAGAAAACATAAAAAAAATACAAAAATCAACTCGGAAAATAACATCAATCGTCATCCTCATCTTCATCATCACTGTTTGAGGTATGGGTAAATTGAGGAAACTGCCTAACAAACATTTGAGTGTGGTTAGCAATACTAGCCTCAAGAGAATCCTACCGACCTAAGATAAGATCCTGACGATCCATTAGATAATTGACAAAGGTGTAAAGACTCTCAGGATTAGAAAAATTATCTCTAGGATGAAAACTAGAGGACAAACTAGACGCAAAAGATCGACGAGGAACAGAAGTAGCTAAAGGAATAGGTAGAGTATTTCTTTGTGGCGAAGTAAGAGGTGTGTGAAGAATTTTCATACGGGCTAGACTTGCACGATCAAATGATTCATACCGAGTCACAACACTTGACTCCAAATCAAGATCAATCTGATAGTGATTAAAGATATGGGTAAGAAGTGCACCATAAGGTAGAAAAGAAGAGTGGGCCTTATGGAGACGACTAAAGATAACTCGACTCCAATTAATTTGAATGTTACCAAAGATAGCATACACCGCCTGTTGTAATTCCAATGAAAATTGATCGTAACTTCCCGTTTTAGGGATAATATTGTACGACAAAATTCGTGCAACTAGTTTGGCAAGCGGGGTAATAAATTTATTGGTCATTGGGGGACCATGATTGGGAAGAAAATTTTTGGATAATATGGAGTGACCATCGAGTTCGACTTCCCCTATATCTAACCCTTCATTAGGAATGTTCATAATTAGCCCTAATTTCATAATAGTCAATTTCATACGAACATTTTTCACAGAAGTAGTGAAAAATGTCCTACTAACATCCTCTGAAGTAGCAACTTTCATATTTGTATAAAACAAATAGATTAGTTGTGGATAAGGTTGATTAACTAACGATAGAAGATCAAATAATCCACATTGTTGAAACAATGGGGCAATAGGGTATCTATCTAAATTAGGGAAATTGATGAAACGACACGGAAAAATAAGGATTTGACAGATAATGAAATATTTTTCAACTAGTGAGGGATGCCTCAAATACTGAAGATAATTATGTTGAGATTGTTCATCTTCAACATTTGAAGCTCTTGATCTATTAGGCTTAGGCATTTCTAAAACCTAGAATACTCTAAGAGAGAAGAGAGAAAAGAAAGGATTACCCAAAAAGAGGACAAGAAATCCCAAGACTCCAAAGAAAGAGACTGCAGAATCGACCAGCAAGGAGCAGATCAGGACTTAAGAGCAATCGAAATTTAAGATTAGCAAAACCAGAGAGCCAGAGAACCAAAATAGCAATCGACTGGATTGAAGAGGAAAGGTAAAAAGTGAAAAGGGGTAGTGATGAAGACTAGGGTTTTTACCTTGAACGGAGGGTTGCGATTAGAGAAAGAGTTGAATCAAGGGTGCTGATTTGAAGAGGATAAAAGACAGATGGGGTTGGATATCAAGGAGTAACCTCAATCTTTGATGATTCAGAATCAAAAAGTGAAAATATAGTCGCAACAGTCGACTGGTTTTTAGAACAGTCGACTAAGTCGAGAGCAAAATAAAACCAAACACTTAAGTTTAAGAAAGTCATCTTCAGTTGCTGGAGAAATCAATACAGTCGACTTGTCAAGAGACAAAAATTTGAGAAACAAAACACAACACAAAAACATTGTATAAGTCGACTGAAACACATATATAAGTCGACTTAGAGACTAAAAAATGTTAGAAAAAATCATGATATGAGCAAATTCCTACTTCTCTTCTAAATTTGATAAAAATATCTTCTTTTAATGGTTTGGTAAAGATATCTGCTACTTATTTATCAGTTGAAATAAAATCCAATAGTATATATCCTTTTAAGACATGATCACGTAGAAAATGATGTCGAATATCAATATGTTTCGTACGTGAATGTTGAACCGGATTTTTAGATAGATTAATGGCACTGGTATTGTCACACATTATAGAGGGTTTTGAACAGGAAATACCATAATCTAATAGAGTTTGTTTTATCCACAAAATTTGAGCACAAGCCAAACTTGCAGCAATATATTCAGCCCCTGTAGTAGATAGAAATACCAAATTTTGCTTTTTACCGCACCAAGATATTACTGAATGTCCCAAAAAGTGAGAAGTTCCACTAGTACTTTTGCGTTCAGTTTTATTACCAGCAAAATCAGCGTCACTATACGACAATAGCTGAAAATTATTGGTGCGTGGATAAAATAAACCATATTCAGATGTGCCTTTAATATATCTTAAAATTCGTTTCACTGCTTTTAAGTGAGATTCTTTTGGATCAGACTGATATCTAGCACACAAACATACACTAAACATCATATCTGGTCTACTAGCAGTTATATATAAAAGTGAGCCAATCATACCTTGAAAGAGCTTTTGATCGACACCCTTACCTAATTCATTTTTGTCAAGTGTAGTAGTAGTAGCCATAGGTGTGGTCTTACTACTAGTGTCATCCATGCCAGATCGTTTGAGTAATTCCTTAGCATTTTTTCCTTGATTAATAAATATGCCATTTTGAGACTGTTTTATTTGTAGTCCAAGAAAATAATTGAGTTCACCCATGTGACTCATCTCAAACTCATTTTTCATGGTAGTAGCAAACTCTTGACAGGAACTACTGTTAGTTGATCCAAAAATTATGTCATCTACGTAAATTTGTATGATTAATATGTCTGTTTTTATTTTCTTAATAAACAAAGTAGTATCTAGTTTACCAATTTCAAAACCTGTTTCTAAAAGAAAGGTTTTTAAACGATCATACCAAGCACGAGGTGTTTGTTTAAGACCATATAAAACCTTTTTCAATTTAAAAACATGGTTAGGAAATTGTTCATGTTCGAAACCAGGTGGTTGCTTAACATAAACATCTTCCTTAATGAAACAATTTAAGAACGCACTTTTAACATCCATTTGGAAAAGTGTGAAATTCATAAAACACGCAAAAGATAATAAAATTCTAATTGATTCTAGTCTAGCAAGAGGAGCTATGTTTCATCAAAATCAATTCCTTCTTCTTGATTATATCCTTGAGCAACTAATCTAGCTTTGTTCCTAACAACTTGTCCTGATTCATCTAACTTATTTTTAAATACCCATTTAGTACTAATAATAGTATGATCAGGATGTCGTGGAATTAAATCTCATACATCATTTCTTACAAATTGGTTAAGTTCATCTTGCATAGCATTCAACCAAAATTCATTCTCACATGCTTCTTGAATATTTTTCGGTTCAAAATCCGATAAGAAGGCAGTATGAGAAATCATATTGAAATGTGACCTTGTTTGAATGTCATGTGAGATGTCACCAATAATTAAGTCATGAGGATGATCTCGAACTTCAACAAATAATTTTGGTAAAGTTGGAGTTATCTCTACAGGATCAGTTGACTTAATAAACCCATCAGCCGACTGATGCAACACAGCAGTCGACTTATCTAGGGTAGTTTGCTCAAGTGATTTAACTATGTTATTTACTGGTGATGATTCAATTTCATCATCTTCAATAACATTAGATGAAGGTAAAGATTCATCAAATGAAACATGCGTAGATTCTTCAATAGTTAAAGATGACTTATTGAAAATTATATAGACCTTACTCTTATTTGAGTATCCAATGAAAATACCTTTATTAGATCTAGCATCAAATTTATCTAGATTATCTTTTGTGTTTAATATGAAATACTTACAACCAAATACTTTAAAATAAGATACTTTAGGAATTCGTTCATAAAATAGTTCAAAACAAGTTTTCTTAAGCTTTGGCCAAATTAATATTCTATTTAAAACATAGCATGCTATAGAAACAGTTTCAGCCCAAAAGTATTTAGGCAAATTACATTCAACAAGCATGGTACTTGCATATTGTTGCAATGTCCTATTCTCTCTTTCAACCGCTCCATTTTGTGGTGAAGCTCTAGGAAATGCAAAAGTATGTGTTATACCATTCTTGTTGCAATATTCTGAAAATGTTTCATTCTCAAATTCTCCACCATGATCACTTCTAATAGTGACTATGGTTGGAGATTTTTGATTTTGAATATGTTTGCAGAAATTTGCAAATTCTTTAAAGGCTTCATTTTTATGTTTTAAAAAGAATACTCATGTAAATCTTTAAAAAACATATACTAAAACAAATATATATCTACTTTTACATAAAGAAGCGACTATAGTAGGACCAAATAAATCCATATGGATCAATTCGAGAGGCCTACAAGTAGAAATCATTTTTTTTGTCTTAAAAGTAGATTTTACTTGTTTTCCTAGTTGACAAGCATCACACATTTTATCTTTCTTAAAAGATAATTTTGGCAGTCCTTTAACTAGGTTATTCTTAGATAATTTAGCAATGTTTTTCATATTTACATGCCCAGATCTCTTATGCCAAAGTCAAGAATCGTTATTAGAAGCAACTAAACAAAAATCATTTGAAAACTCATTTGTTTTTAAACATAGTTCATAAATATTATTCTTTCTAAAACCTTGAAAGATTACATTTTTCATAAATAAATCATAAATCAAGCATGCATCTTTTTCAAACACTATTTTATAATCCTTATCACATAATTGACTAATACTTAACAAGTTATGCTTTAAACCGCTAACTAAGAATACATCTTCAATAATAGGAGTAGTATTCTTACCGACCATGCTTATTCCGATGACTTTTCCTTTGTTATTGTCACCAAATGTAATGGTTCATCCATGTGTCTCTTGTATGGAAGAGAGAAAGTTTGCATGGTCAGTCATGTGTTTAGAACATCCACTGTCAAGTATCCATCGTTCCCTTTTAGGTACCTACAAAATATTTATTGTGAATATGGTACCATTTTCATTAGATCCGAAAGAGATTAGTGTTTGGAAAACCAAACCCAAAGTGAGTTTGATTTACCACCATATGCAGGCTTATAATTAACAGAATTACAAACATTATGAACAAAAAATTTATTTAAGTAATGCTATCATTAAGACTTAGGTTGACTAGAACCCAACTATTTTTTGCTCTGTCCAGTTGACTTTGTTGTACCCTTCAGTAGACTGTTTTGTGGTGGCAATCGACTGGGAGGTGAGACAGGTCGACTTATATCAAGTTGTTATCTTTTTAAATAAGACTCCATACCTCTGGACAGACGGCTGAATTTAGGGGTCGGTCGACTGGTCTGCTCTGAATGATTACTATTTTCATGATTAAAACAAATTTTTGTTTTTCAAAAAAATCATATAGTTTATTCTTTACACAAGAAATAGAATAAGTCTTATTATTACTAGTGTTATTATATGAATGACTTTTTTCAAGAATTTTTTGAAAACCAAGTCCAAATCTTTTATTAGATTGAACTTGATTTTGGAGAACTTCATTTAAATTCTCTTTTCCCTTATTGAACTTAGATACATTCTTAGATATCTCTTTATAATTCTTTTTTAGAGATATAAGATCTATATCCAAGTTGGAAAGACGAGATTTTAAAGACTTGACTTCAACTTGTAAATCAAGATTTTCTTGAGAAATGGTTTGATTAACTTTCTCTAGATTTTTACCTTTTATCTTCTCCCTTTTTAGTTCTTGAAAAACTTCATTAAAAGCTTCTAATAAATCATTAGATTCAATACTATCACTTACTTCGCTATTTGCCATGAAGCACACGTTTGCGACTTAATTTGATTCTTCATTTTCTTCTTCTGATGAAGAGTCACTATCATCCCAAGTTGCTTGGTAGGCCTTCTTGTTCTTCATGTACTTGTTCTTGGTGAATTTTTCCTTCTTGAAGTTACAAACTTTCCCTTTAGATTTCGCATTCTCCAATGGACAGTCCTTCTTCATGTGACCTATCTTATTGCACTTGAAACAAGTAGGAGGTTCATTAGTATCCTTAAACTTAGAATTAAATTTACCTTCCCAAAGAAATTTCTTGAATTTCCTAGTGAACATGGCCATTTCTTCTTCATCATCATCATCATCTTCTGAATCGGGCATGGCCTTGAATGCAAGAGTCTTCTTTTTGGCTTGTTGCGGTTCTAAGTCCTTCTTGAGTTCCTCTAATTGTACTTCATACGCCATTAGATTTCCCACAAGATTCTCAAGTGAGAGTTGTGTTAAATTATTTTCTTCTCCAATTGCGGTAGTCTTTTTTAACCATTTGGGGTTTAGAGCACGAAGAACCTTTCTCACCATCTCTGCTTGGGTATATTTTTTGCCAAGATCCACAAGAGAGTTTGTGATGTCGGTGAATCTTGTTATCATGTCCGATACATTTTCATTCTCCTTCATACGGAACATCTCGAACCTGTGAACAAGAATAGAAATTTTAGATTCTTTGACCTTATTTCTACCTTCATGTGTTACCTCAAGAGTATGCCATATTTGGCATGCCGTTGTTGTGTTTGACACACGGTTGAATTCTTCTTTGGTAAGTGCACAAAAGAGAGCATTCATCGCCTTTGCATTGTTCATGGTGTTGTTCTTCATATCATCATTCCATTGAGCATAAGGAAGAGTAGGCATGGTGTACTCCGTCTCAGTCATGTTCCATATTTCATAGTTGATTGATTGTAAGTAGATCTTCATTCTAAACTTCCAGTAGTTGTAATTTGTTCCATCAAATAGAGGCGGCCTTTGTGTGGATTGACCTTCATGGTATTGACTTGCTTTTGAAGTAGATGCCATTGCACTTAACTAGGCTCTAATACCAAGTGTTGGATTCTATATGCAAGGAAATAACACACAAGGAATCAACAATGCTAACACCACAATATATCCTGGTTCGGTCTTCCTGGCCTACATCTAGTCCCCAAGCAACCCACTTGAGATTTTCCACTATTCTTGAAAAAATACAAGAATACTCTACGACCTTTGACAACAACTATGTCAAATCTGTAGACCTCTCTAACCACTAGAGAGAACAAGACCTCACTCTACAACCTAGAGTGACACTGACTCTACACCAAGAGTCATTCCCTCCAACAGAGAGGACCACTCTCACAACCGAGAGTAAACAACAAAAATGAAAGATTACAATAACCTAAAGCCTTGTTTTTGAGATCTTTTTGTTTGAGAGGGTAAAGGTCAATTTCTAACTTCAGTCTAGAACGAAATCTTTGTTATACAAGACTGAAATTAGAGAACCAAATCTTAGAGAATGAGAGTATTAGAAAACTTGGGTTCTTCTTTCACAAAAAGTAAGAAGACTTGTAATAAATTGTGAGAACCTTTTCCAAGTGGATTCTACACTCTATTTATAGAATTAGAATCTCCAAAATGTTGGGAAACAGTTCCACAACTGCCATAAAACAGCTGTAAAAGATTTGAATTTGAAAAACAAATTTTAAACTACAGAAAACTGTCAAAACTGCTTGAACAATCGACTGGGTTGCCAAAAGAGTCGACTAGTCGGAACTTGGGTGAGCTCAGTCTGTTTCGTACTAGAACAGTCGACTACTTGCTAGAGTAAGTCGACTGATACTTGACAGCTGAACTTATACAAGCTTCTTTTTGACTTTTTGATTTTAGTAAATGTTATTTTTATTCTTAGGGGATATGTGAATGTGTGTGACAAGGCTTTTTACAAAGAATTCTAAGATACAAATATTACAAATAGATTACAAGACACTTCTTCTTTTAGCTAAACACTTTTGAAGCTCTAGTATCTTGATCTTGCATCTTGAAGTCGTTCTTGTCTGTGTGGCTTGATCTAGTGCTTTTGAAAGCTTCATCATTGTATTGTGGCCTTAAAAACTTTAAGTATACACTGCATAAGATATGTAAGAACAATTATGTGTTGTGTTGTAGTCATCAAAATTAAGAATTTACATACTTGATTACTTGATTACATGATACATGATACTTGATACTATTTACATGATTACCTGACTATATACTTCCCTATGAGAAGGTGTACTCAGAAGGGGATCCGTGTTTCCCACCTATTACCCGACTACATACTTCCCTATAGGAGGATGTACTCGAAAAGGACCCATAGGTCCTACCTGATACCTAATTTCCTGTTATATAATTATATTAATACATGATATATGATCATGTTTACCTATTTACCTGATACATGAGTACACGGCCCTATACAATCCACTACGAAATCTAAACGCAACTTGTCTGAATGTTGCAACCATATGGTAAAATTTGGGATGCATGAAGTGCTACCTAGATAGGACTAGATACAAGACTTTAGAATAACATGATCACTTGCACATTCCTGATACTTGTACATGCTACTTGACACTTGTTACTTGTTACTTGCTTGAACATGCTACTTGACACTTGTTACTTGTTACTTCCTTGAATGCTTCTTGATACTTGATATTTTTTACATGCTACTTGAACCATATTATCTTGCCATGCTAATTGATTCAATTTCTTGATTAAGAGTTTGTTATCCTACCTTGCTGTCACATCTCTTCCTTGCTTACTTTAGTATTTTTGCTTCTTCTTATCACTCTGTATATTCTTTCTGTTTTAGTACTTGTTGCCTGCACTACATGTGGCCCTTAACTTGCACTGATGGGCGTGTTTTTTTTTCCCTTTTCCTGCAAATTGTCAAATTTGCAGACTTTGGTGATCAGCTGCCCGAGGGAGTAAGTGACCAAGTGTTCTAGGGTTTTCTAGCGTTCTTGCCCGAGTTTATTTCCTACTTTTGAATAAATAGTATTTGCTGCTACTTGGATTTTGTATTGGGCACTTTGTCCCAGAACATATAACTTGTTATTTTCAGATCTGGTTTATTTGAGATTAAGTATTCTTGTTTTCAAGTAATTTTGTTGGTTATATTAATTTGTTTCATGCATGCGTGGATGGTTATTCCTGTTTATTTATTGTTTATTCATGTGTATTGTTGTAAAGATCCTTACAGCTCATGAATGGTGAAAATCATTTGCTGGACTTTTGTTGTGTATCCGTATTCCATATTCCTTTTTGGGAAGCGAGGCATGACACTAATCTTCATGCTTCGGTCGACCTGTCCTCACTTGGTCTTTGAGGATCACCTATGTTTCCTTTTCTGCACTTCGGTGGTCAGTGAAGCAGAGGTCAGGTCGTCCTCATACTTCACATGCACTGATGTGGTTTCCAGGACATAGGACTTGCCGTTGGGATGGAAATTCTTGAGGAAGCACTTGTAGTTAATTTGCACGTGGGGTGGGGGGGGCAATGATTTGTCCTTGATTCAACTGACCCTCATTTTTTGCTCAAAGTTCGCCTATGATGCATCTTTTGCGTGGGGGCAATCAGTGGTAGCTAGTACTGAAATACGAGGTGACCAAAGGGGTGTTTAAGCATAGTTGTCTTTATTTTGTGTTTGATTTGCCAATTGTGGACTCAACACCGTTCATCTTGTAATTATCTTTCATTCAATAAAAAATATATTTCCTTGATAGTTTGTTTACTAATGAATAGTCTTCTCTTGGGCAACTTGATCCTCTCTTTCGCGATCAGAATGTACCCTGGCAAGAAATACATGATGAGCTCGGAGTCCGAACATCATTTCGAGGTGCAAAGTCTGAGGAGTGAGACTTGTTTGCGGAGAGTTCTGTGATGAGCTCAGAGTCGGAGCGCCATTTTGAGGTGCTAGATCCGAGGCATGAGCCCTGTTAGAGAAGAGTTCCGCGACGAGCTCTGAGTCGAAGTGCCATTTCGAGGAGCTAGAACCAAGGCATGAGCCTTGTTAGCAGAGAATTCTGCAACGAGCTAGGAGTCGGAATGCCCTTTTGAGGCTCTATATCCAAGGTGTGAGCCTTGTTAGCGGAGAGTTCAACGACGAGCTTGGAGTCGGAGCACCATTTCGAGGCACTAGATTCGATGCATGAGCTTTGTTAGCAGTGTAACACCCCATTTTCCATACACTAGGAAACTGTGAAATAAGCCAGAATCTTTTTCTTCAATTAGTCACAATACACAGAAAAACAGAAAAATTTAAAACTTTTTATTCAACAAAAATTTATTACAAGTCCGAATGTTATAAAACTACAATACATTATATCAGTGTTACAATAATACCATACAAGCCCAAGTGTTACAAACTTTCAATAAGAATTACATCAGAGTACAATGAATAATGCATAACACTTGGTACTTCACTTGGATGCTTCCCAACATAAATAAATTTACAACAGATATTACAATTGAAAATAAGAATCAACACTTTATTTCTCTTGCCTTGAGTACTCCTGAATCCTGTACCTGTAGTTTTGCAATCCAGTACCTATTGAAGTGGGGAAGGCAGTAGATATACTGACTCTTTAAGGCTGATGACTAGCAGCGGATCTCAACTTTAAACAAACAGATTGATGAAAAAAGAAAAGTGTATATATAATTGATATGTCAGTGTGTGCTATGACTTAGACTCTAATGCAAGATTAACTAATGCAAGGATGCTCTTATTCTAATGCAAGAAACACTCTAGAATAGTATGCAGTACATTCGCCCCATATCAAGCCGTTTCTCCATATTTGGGAATTTGAACCCACGTCATGAATTCTACTCTTGTACCTTCCTATTCCTGATAGATACAATGTGACTGGTGAGGTCGCAGATACGGTCTAGTTCCGCTACTGCGGTACAATAGTGGTGTCTATGTTTGCCCCTATTTACCTGGCGAACCGGACCTCTCTCAAAAGCCAACACGAATCCCAAGATAATAGACAACCTTGAGCCGTGCCCTCAACTCATCATGAGAAGGCATAGAACCTGACGGAATCGTAGGGTCTATTTTCCTAGAAAAACCTTCCATTCTTCTTCAGGAATTAACAACCGAGATACGGATCCCGTGCTCCCAAATAATCATGAAAAAGCACCTATCGTATCCCTTTGACAGGGAGATACATCCCAATAACACCACCTAGTATCAGCATATAGGAGAAGTCGGATTATAAGGTATCACCCCTAACACCAACTCTCACCCTTCAAAAATTCAGAGATAAAAATGGTTAAGTAACAGTTACTACCCTAACGATGTCACTAACCCTAACCAATCAAATGGGGCTGTACGAGCTACAAGGTCTCTCAATCTAGAGTCGTACTCTCAACTTGCCATGGGACGGCACTAAAAGATTCAAATAATCGAGACATGCCACTGTACTTTCAACTTATCATGAAAAAGCACCGCATGTGTCCCCCTTTAAGAGAGTGTATAAATTGTTGACACAATCTACCAAGTCTCAATCTAGACTTCACAAGATCTCCTCGGATCCACTCCTCGCCTATCTATTCAAGATAATTACTCTATGCGAGCCCAATGAGCTATGCATGAACAAACAACTATATACGAGCTAGGTGAGCTACATATGAGATGGACCAATACTTATTACATGACTTATGAGCACAAGGAATACTTATTACTCATAATCAAGTGTATAATTCAAATTACTAACAATTCACGATAACTCTAGTTAACATGTACTAGAATTTCGTGTATAAGCTTACTAACAAAAACTTGATCTTTTATACCCAAAAGCAACATAAAAAAGCCTTCTAACAACCTAAAAGCAATTAAACATGCTACGCTTATCAGAATTTAACAAAATTAGACTTTTTAGAAAGGTGAGAACATCTACTACAACTCTTAAGTTGACAACCTTCACAGATTCAGTTAATAAGAGGTAGAGAAATTTCGAACAACCTAAACAGCGAAGCTTCAGCCAAAAGGCTAACTGCTGTGACTTGTAAATGTCATAACTCCTACTCCGCTTATTGGAATCTAACCAAATAGGACATTTTGGAAAGGGTAGAAACTCTACTAAAACTCTCTTGTTGATGAACTTCTCAGATTCAGTCATTGAAAGGTACAAAAACTTTGAACAATCCAAACAGCGAGCTTCAGCCAAAAGGCTAGCTGCTGTCAATTTTGTAAAAGTCATAACTCCTACTCCGCTTATCGGAATCTAACCAAATAGGACATTTTGGAAAAGTAAGAACATCTACTACAACTTTCTAGTTGATTACTTTTTCAGATTCCTTATGGAACTCAATTCTCCGTTCTTTGAACACAATACAAAGACAACAAAAGCACATCTAAAAGCTGAAACTTCTAAAGCTCGTAACTTTTGCTATACTTGTCGGAATCTAACAAAATTATACTTTCTGGAAAGGTGGAACATATACTACAACTTTATAGTGATTACCTTTTCAGATTCCTTATGGAATTCAATTCCCCGTTCTTTGAACACAATACAAAGACAACAAAAGCACAGCTAAAAGCTGAAACTTCTAAAGCTCATAACATTTGCTATACTTGTCGGAATCTTACAAAATTATACTTTCTGGAAAGGTGAGAAAATATACTACAACTCTCTAGTTGGTTACTTTTTCAGATTCCTTATGAAATTCAATTCCTCGTTCTTTGAACACAATACAAAGACAACAAAAGCACAGCTAAAAGCTGAAACTTCTAAAGCTCTTAACTTTTTCTATACTTGTTGGAATCTAACAAAATTATACTTTCTGGAAAGGTGGGAACATATAATACAACTCTATAGTTGATTACTTTTTCAAATTCCTTATGAAATTCAATTCCCCGTTCTTTGAACACAATACAAAGACAACAAAAGCACAACTAAAAGCTGAAACTTCTAAATCTCGTAACTTTTTCTATACTTGTCGGAATCTAACAAAATTATACTTTCTGAAAAGTGGGAACATATACTAAAACTCTACAGTTGATTACTTTTTCAGATTTCTTATGGAATTCAATTCCCCGTTCTTTGAACACAATACAAAGACAACAAAAGCACAGCTAGAAGCTGAAACTTCTAAAACCCGTAACTTTTGCTATATGATATGGGTTAGATGACATGGCCCCTCCTGAGACATCAGAACCCTTCAAATCCCACTCTTCCCTGATTATCAGGTCAACAGAAGTCCAACAGGCTCTTGCCACCTCAGGCCCACAGACAAATGGGTCTGACCCGGCCCGTCAAGGTTCCAGACCCGTTTGCCTCTGCCATTAAATACCAGACCCCCTCCTCACTTCACAAGGTAATTCAATCTTTCCCCACCTGAACCCTAGCTGCCCAGTCTTTTTCTCAGTGATTGACTAAATCGTCGGAGGGCCTGTCGTCGAGACTTCTCCCAGTGTTTCTAGGCAGTGTGCAGGTACAGAAGACCCAGCCGAGCACCCGGCCTCTACCTCTCTGCTCCTACTCCCTAGCCGGTCCTACTCCCTAGGACCGGGCCGACGCCAGTGTCTCAGTTTCCTCTTCACAAATTACAAGAACTCCACCTGCTGCCCCCACACCCAAAAAACAAACAGCATCACTATACTTGTCGGAATCTAACAAAATTATACTTTCTGGTAAGTTGGGAAAATATAATACAACTCTATAGTTGATTACTTTTTCAGATTCCTTATGGAGTTCAATTCCCCGTTCTTTGGACACGATACAAAGACAACAAAAGCACAGCTAAAAGCTGAAACTTCTAAAGCTCGTAACTTTTGCTATACTTATCGGAATCTAGCCAAATTGGTCATTCTGGAAAGGGGAGAACATCTACTACAACTTTTTAGTTGACCACTTTTTCTGATTCCGTAAGGAACTCAAAATCCAGTCCTTTGAACACAAATCAAAAACAACAAAAAGCACAGCAAAAGTTGAAACTTGTAAAGCTTCTAACTTTTGCTATACTTATCGGAATCTAGCAAAATTGGCCATTCTAGAAAGGGGAGAATATCTACTAAAAATTTCTAGTTGACCACTTTTTCTGATTCAGTAAGGAACTCAAAATCCAGTCCCATGAATACAAGTCGAATCAACCAAAACATCGATTTCTTTTCGATGCTCGCTGTTTTGGGGAAACGATTTGTTTCACCCATCAAATCAACCCCAAAAATTCTATAAAAATTAGAGCATGGTATTAACACATATATGAACCTCTCAAATTAATTAGGTCTCAAGATTACAACTTTGGCACAAGTAATTAATTCATAAGCATAAAAACGACATACAACTTTAAATATTGGGGTTTTAGGGTTCTACTTGTGTTCTACAAATTCAATCTTCATATGAAATTATTCTAGTCCAAGTTCTTCACTATGCACATGGAAATAGTCCAATTTGTCCACATAACAAGCAATTAAAATAACAAGAATAACAAGTTGAGTTGAGATACCCCCACCCAAACTAGTAGGAAGAACTTGCTTAGCTTCCTTCTTCTCCTTGCTTCTTGTTCTTGCTCATGAAACCCACTCTTTTTCTTTTGATTTTAGATCTCTCTTTCTTTTCTTTCCTTCTCAATTTTTTTCTTAAAATAAAACAAGACAAGAAGAAGAAGGAGAATGAAATGAAAGAGATGGAGAAACAAAAGGGTTTCTTGCCCTTTTGGAGGATGGCCGGCCAAGGGTGGGTGTAATGCCCTGATTTTTCAATTCATGAAAAATTATATTTTTTTGGCACGTAGTGTGCACGTGTAATATTTTGGCTATCATTTTCATCATGATGAGTAAAAATATTTAAACATGTGCCTTTGATTTGTTTTCTATAAAGCCATTTTCCTAAAGCCCAAAACTTAGTTTATTTATTTTATTTTCTTTTAAAATAAATTATCTTGGCCCAATCAATTTAAGCCCAGAAATTAATTCCTTTTTTTTTTACAACTTGTAATGTGTAACACTTTTAAAGACTTTTTATTTGTATACAAGTTGGGGTGACTAGGGCATGCACGTGCAATTCACGTACACGTGCATGAGCACTCTTTCTTGACCGGATTGAGAGAGAGTGGGTCTAGTCATGGGTGGTTATTTGGGATGTGGGTAGTTATTTCAACTCCCTAGTTCATCCTAGCCCTTGATCCTGTAACTATCTACTAAATCTTAGCCTTCCATCTCACCCAAACTGGTATATAAATACCCCCTCTCTCCCTAGCATCTTCTACACTAAGATCTCTTGAAAAGAAGATATACACATACTATATTGTAGAGTTGGTGTGTAAGAGTTCTCTTGGAGACCGATCATCTCTGCAGTAGAGCTTCGGTGTGGAGCAAGGAGCAAGGAGCAAGGAGTCGTGCTGTGCATTAAGAAGTTTTTCTGGATTTGGTTATTTTTCGTCAATAAGGTGGGTGTTTCTCAGGACTTCTAACGTAGTAATTATGTTACGGCAGTAATGATTGTTACCATGCTTGTGAAAAAGTGAGTTTAAACATATTAGATTGCTCTGTGTATGTTTATGATGGAAGTCGTGAGGGACTAATAATGTGGTAATGACACTGGAAGCAAGACTGGAATGGGCCTGTACAGTCGACTGTCACTTGGACAAGTCGACTGGTACGAGGCGAATGTTCTCTCATGATTGTTAATTTAATGGCGTACATGTGTACAAACAAAAGTTATAGTATGATTGCTAAATTCATATTCCCCCCATGTTATATATGACGGAGGAGATGTGAACGGATGAAAAAGAACTAGTGATAATTAGTAAAACTGGGAATAACCCGTACAGTCGACTGCTGATGTAAACAGCCGACTGAAATATTGGAGTAAATTATGAATAGTTCAGAATTCCATGAAATGAGGTATTTTTATGGTGGTGTTCTAGTATGCTAAATTGAGATTTAGTGTTCATTTCTGCAAGTAAATGATGAGTAATGAAAATACATGTTTGACATTCCCTTGAGAAAGGAAATATTGGTTATGTGAAATTATGTGTAGTGATGTTAGTGAACAGCTAAGAAATTACATGTTTATGTAGTATGAATATATTGTAATGTGACACAATGATGCATGTGAATGGAAGAACAGATGGAAAGATAATTCCTTAAATTGAAATTTAACCTGTTCAGCCGACTTAATGCAAGTGGCAAGTCGACTGGGCTGAGTAATAAAATGTACTGTTGAAACTCCAGGACAGACGACTGATGGAATGACAGTCGACTGTCACGTGAATGATATTTTGAACATGGGAAATTGCGGAGCAGCCGACTGGCCATGTGCAGCAGTCGACTCTCCTGAGCAGTTATGAAGAACTTGATTTTTGTCTGAACAAGTCGACTGGACTTTCTCCAAGTCGACTGTCCAGAATACTTTGAGATGTCAGAAATCTTATTTGGTTTATGTTAAAGTTGTGAATCTTTGGTTGATGTTGGTAAACTCTATTTGTTGTTGCATGAATTTACATGAAATGAATCATAGATTGAAATGAGAATTAAATGAACATGAAAGCTAAGATCATGATAAAGAAAGTATGTGAGACTATTAATGAATTATGAGTTGAAAATGCTCAAATTGGAAATTGTGAATTGGAAATTGAAACCAAAGAGTAGCTAAGTCTCCCCCGGCATTGGAAATGAAATGAAATGAAATTTGAAAAGAAAGACCAAGGTTGGTCATGTTGAATGAATGAATAAGTCCGGTTTGATGGAGAGGCTAACTCTAGAGCTTTGATTTTTGTTCGTGATTCTAATAAAAACTAATGATTAGTGCATAGTGAAGATGTGATGAAAGTGAGAGAAAAACACGAGTATGAGAACTAAGGTTTACGGTGCGGGTGTGTGAGCCACAGAATACATGCTTGATGAGTCAAGACATGGCGTGGGCACAACTCAGAATGATCGGACTCTAGTCACGCTTGTGGGATGTTTGGTGACTGCAAGAGGATCGTGTGCCATGAAGGAGGCTGAATTGCTACAGAATGCCTGCTTGATGAGTCAAGACATGGCGTGGGGTTCCCCTCCAGGTTTTTTGTACACAAGCTTGTACTCATAGATCATCTAGGATACTCACCATAGTTACAGCAGTAGATTAAGTCATGGCGAGGGATTGAACCCTATAAAGTTGAAGAACGAATAAGAGGCTTGCCCTCGGACCTTTGTAGTATGGGATGCATAGAATCCGAACAAGTGCGCATTAGTGTCATCTAATATAAATAATTGCATTAAGGATTAAGTGCACGATCACGACACGACATCAATAAGATTTTCCCCTTTGCTCTATTTTTGATATGTGAACAAGTTTGCGATCTGTTAAGAAATGAGAATCGTTATACTGTTTCTGGCATAGAGATGATGGCCATGTATAATTATCGTCGGTTGAATAAACTGACGTACCCACAGTTTTGTATGCAGGATAAATGGCATGAAAAAGGTTAAAGAGGATCAGATGCTTAAAGATTATTAAATGTTGTTGTACATTTATTTCATTGTTGTAAATTTTACTTCCGCTGTGCAATGTAAATGTAATATTGATGTAAACTCTGATGTAAAGTGAAAAGTTTGAATTTCCTTGTAAAATTGTACTAAGAGAAGCGAAAAGATCCTGTAGAACATCTCGAATTCAGTGTAATTGGGATTCGGGGCGTTACAGTGGGTGGGGGGGTGTTATAGTAGAAAAGGGTTGGGGTTTGTGGTTGAGAAGAGCCCAAGTGTCTTTCATTTGTGGCTCAAACAATTAGGGAACATTTTGCAAATTAAAATTGCAATCAACACCCTAATCCAATCTTAACCCTTAATTTGATCATGATTGATAAAAAATAAGACACATTTTTCCAAAATCACATACTAATGATTTTGTACAAACGTACGAAATCGATTCAGTATATATACATACATATATCTGTCTATACAGATAATTCTTATTAGTTAAAACTAATAATCTCCACCAAAAATATTTTAATTCAGAAATAATATAAAAATAATTTTATTACCGGCTCGGAAGATTTCAGTACCAATTTGATACAATACAGATGTATACAGACAAGTATATATATACAGATAATGTTTATTAACAAAACTGGTTAATATCCACCAAAAATATTTCAATTATGAAAATAAAAAAAAATAATTTTTAATATCAGCCCAGATATTTCAGACATTTTCTCAAAAACGCATTTTATAGGATTTTGTACAAGTGCACAAAACCGATACAACACCCATATATACTTACTTGTATATATATATATAGATAATGATTATTTATTAAAACTAAGTAATTTTCATAAGAAATATTTTAATTTTAAAAATAATAATAATACAAATATAATATCCCACAGGGATATCACAATCAAAGAGTTCCGCGATGAGCCCAGAGTCGGAGCACCATTTTGAGGCGCTAGATCCGAGGCATCAGCCTTGTTTGTGGAGAGTTAGCACGACGGGCTCGGAGTTGGAGCGCCATTTCGAGGTGCGAAGGCGAGAGCCATGTTTGTGAATAAATCCACGATGGTCTCGGAGTCGATGCACCAGTTTTAGAGGTAAGGAACAAGGAATTAACCATGCAAACTTTTCTAAATTTGAAAAAGAAATTTACTTTTATACGTCGGTCACCAAAAGGCAAGCGCTTATTACATTTGCCAACTTCTAAGGCCTCATTACAAGTCCAGACCACTAAGGGCCTTTATGGAACTTCATCACGGGTTCCACATTCCAAGTCCTCCTGACTGCCTTGCCCCTCGGGTCTTCAAGTTAGTAAGTGTCAGGGCACACCACTTTGGAGACCCTATACAGGACTTCCCAATTAGGATCCAACTTCCCCTTTTACTCAGTTCGGCAATGTTGAGCCTTCGTAGTACTAGATCTCCTTCTTTGATATTGGTCAGTCGAACCCTTGTATTGTAGAACCGTTCCACCCACTGCTAGTAGACATTTCTTCTAATAGTTTACCTCTCATGAACCTCATCAAGGAGGTCTAGGTTGGCCCTGAGACCATCTGAGTTTAAGTATTTGTTGAAGCTCATGATCCATAGGGAAGACAGCCCAACCTCTAGAGGAATTACAGCTTCGATGTCGAAGGTCACCTTGAAAGGCAACTCGCCCGTAGGAATCCTCTTGGTCGTTCAGTAGGACCAAAGCACACGGGGCAGTTTGTTGACCCATAATCCCTTGGGGGATTTGTCTAATCGCTTCTTGAGGCCATTAAGGATTTGTCGATTGATATTTTCGGCTTAGCCATTGGATTGTGGGTGTGAAATTGAAGAGAACCTTTGCTGAATTCCCCGGTTTTCGCAAATCTTGCAAAAAAAAATTCTAGCAAGCTGGGTGCCATTGTCGGTGACGAGGATTCGAGGGATTCCAAACAGGCAGACCACGTGTTTCCAAAAGAACTGCTAGGCCTGGTGCATGGTGATAGTGGCCAAGGGTTCGGCTTCAACCCACTTTGTAAAGTAATCGATATCTACGATAATGAAGCGGCTTTGCCCTGTTGCTTTGGAAAACAGGCAGACCAAATCCATCCCCCACATGGCAAAGGGGATGGGACTAGCACCGTTTTAAGCTCGGCCTACGGAACGTGCTTCACTGAGGAGAACCTTTGGCATGGTCATCATTTCTTTACTAGATCCTGAGTGTCTTATAAGAGGGTCGGTCAATAGTAACCGTGGTTGAGTACTTTTCTCAACAGCGATCTACTACCCATACTTCCAATCCCCTCGTGCATTTCTTCGAGGGCGTATTTGGACTCCTCAGGGGTTAGGCATTGGAGGTATGGACGTCCGGTAGTCTTAGTGTATGATCGCTTGAAGTGCACATCACCGATGAGTACGAACCTCTCGACCCTTACCCGGACCTTTCTTGCTTCAGACGGATCTTGTGGTAGTTCTTCATTTCTTAAGAAGTTCATGATCGGATCCATCCATGTTGCTAAAGGCATTGCTGAGTCGAGACAAAGGACTTCGGGTTCTTCTTTATGGATGCTTGGTCGAACAAAGACCTCCACCAAGACTGTTCGGTCAAGACCCTCAAAGGAAGAGGATGCCAATTTGGACTGCGCATCGGCCCTGCTATTCTCTTTGTCCAAGATCCTCACAAACGAGGATTCTTCGAAAACTGTTAAAAGAGAATGGAAGTGCGCCAGGTATTTGACCATTCAGGTGTCACGAGCCTCATAGTCCCCCAAGACTTGGTTGACTACAAGTTGGGAATCGCTGAAGGGTTTGACCCTTTTGGCCCCAGCTTTGCGAGCCAGGAGGAGCCCAGCAATTAGTGCCTTGTACTCTGCTTAGTTGTTGTAGGCCCCAAAAGTTGAGGCACAGGGAGTATTGGAGGACGAAGTTGTCCGAGCCATCCAGTATGGTGCTGGCTCCGCTCCCTTCTTCACATGATGAACCATCTACACAAAGTTCATATACCGGCTCGACCTCTTATACCTCAAATGCCTCTAGAATGGTGCACTCGGTTATGAACTCAACGATAACTTGTCCTTTGATGGCGGTACTGGGCTTATAGCTGATGTCATGTTAACTAAGCTCAATGGACCACTTAATCAGGCGGTCGGAGTTCTCCGGCTTGTCAAGGACTTACTTAAGAGGTTGATCCGTGAGGACCTGAATAGAATGAGCCAAAAATAGGGACAGAGCTTTCTTGTAGCCATGACGAGGGTGTAGACCACCTTCTTCATCTTAGCATAGCGCAATTCAGCGTCGCGGAAGACTTTGCTAAGTAGATGGGCCTCTGATCCCCATCATATTCTCTGATCAGGACGACACCGAGGGCATCCTCAGACATTGCCAAGTAGAGATACAGGACCTCGTTAGCTCTAATTTACTGAGGAAAGGGGGTTGGCGAGGTGTTCCTTCAGCTGGTCAAAGGCCTACTGCTGAGGCTCACCCCACTCAAAGTTCTTTGACCCCCGGAGTGTTCTTCGATCCCCAGAGGGCCTTGAAAAATGGGAGGGATTTTTCACCCCACCTTGAGAGGAAACGCCCGAGGGTTGCAAGTCGATCGATGAGTCTTGGAACCTCATTTAAATTCTTAGGAGCGGCCATATCTAATATGGCCCAGATTTTCTCGGGTTTAGCCTCCATTCCTCGTTAGCAAACCATGAAGCCGATGAACTTCCCTGCAGTTACGCCGAAGGTGCATTTGGACGGGTTGAGCCTCATGTTATGCGTTCTACGGACTCTGAAGGCCTCCTAAAGGTCTTTGACAAGGTCCTCTCCCCTGAGGCTTTTGAGAAGCATGTCATTGATGTGGATTATTTGCAAGTGTACAAAATTGCTACAAGTAATATAGATAAGTGAAAAGAGTGTCGAACCCATAAGGACTAATTATTTTATTGAGTACCGAAATTACTAGATTAACTACTATTTGGAAAAATCAAAATTCAATAAAAAAAACAACTAAATTAAATTAATCTAAAGACTTAACTAAATAAATTAAAATGAGCGGAATCTGAAATGTTGTTGTTTATTGATTGCAAAACTAATTCTAGGGCTTTTGATTTTACCTAGTTAATCCCACACAATTTATAACTCCATGTGAATAAAAAAATTTACTTTTCCAAGTTGTAGACAAAAATCCCCTAATTGTTCAATGTTTTCTCTCGAACAACATCAAAAATATCTCCAACTAACAGTTTGTCATATTTCATTCCAAATTTAATTAATTGAAGATTCATTAAGTTCTATGGATTTCTTTATAGTCACATCAATCGCGGTAAATCAACTCTAATTTCGCTCAATTAATTGTGTTTAATTCTATAGTTCTAAATCACAAATTACCTCTTGGTCTCTCCATTATCCAGTAAATCATACAAAAGTTGGTCAAACAATTGTAAGCATTAAGAACAAAAATTAAACACACAACCATAAAAAAAATAGAAAAATAATATGGAATTAAAATTGTGTTATCAAAACTAGACTACATCAAAGCCCTAAAAAAATAAAATTAGTTCATAATAAAATTACAACTAACAAATATTGTTTTGGATTGCATAATAAAATTAAAAGAAGAAAAGAAAGACAGAAAGAACTCTGTTTTGTAAAAAAAAAAAATTCAAACCGAAGTCTCGATTTTTGCATTGAATAGTAGTCTTTCTCCTCTCTCTTCCTTCTTCTCTCTTGCCTTGTCGCGTCGCTGACGAGGTTGACGTGGCGCTCGGGAATAGAGCGCCACAAGCTTTTTGTCTCGAAGTGTGCGCCCAAGTACAGAAACCCCACCCACGCCAACGGCTTCTTTCTGTTTCTCTCTCTCTCTCATTTTTTTTCTCCACTGGTCCTGCCACCACCTATCACCTACCTAGTCTGTTTTCTTTTCTCTCTGACCTTTCTTATACAGGATTATATTAGGGTGGTAGGTAGGATTTATTATTATTAGGGTTAGTTTTAGTAGAATTAGATAATTAATTAATTAATTTAAAATTTATAGATTATAAATCTATTAATATTTTAAACTAATTAATTTATTATCCCTAATTTAAATTCACTCAACTTTTAATATAAAATTTTATTCCACACCCTAATTGAACGACATATTTTTTACTAATTCTTCCATGGGCTATTCATAAAAACTTGTATTTAGGTGTTTGGATTTTGAAATCTTCATCTTTGTTTTCTTCCATAATTTCACATAAAATGTCCACCTTTTGCATTTATCCATCTCATTCCTACAAAAAGAAACAAATAAATAATATTGAATAGAAATAAGATAAATTTCAAAAAAATAAACGAGAACTCGCAACTTTAATGCATAAAAGAGTACTAAAAATTATATATAAGTTTCACTCATCAGTCATCAATGTATACCTTCATATTTTGTCATATTTACTCCTTGAAGACCCGTCTGACGAGTCTTTGATATGTGGCGCTAGCATTCTTCAAGCCAAAAGGCATGACACGGTAGCAGTAGAGCCCCTGGTCTCACAAAGGCCATCTTCAAAATATCCTGGGGGAACATCCGTATTTGGTTCCCCGAGAAGGCATCCATGAAACAAAGGGGCTCATGTCCGGATGTCGCATCGATGAGGGTGTCGATGCTCGGGAGAGGAAAGTGATCCTTCGGACATGCCTTGTTGAGATCGATGAAATCGATGCATATCCACCACATGCCATTGGATTTTTTCACCATCAAAAAGTTGGTCAACCACTCTAGGTAGTTGACCTCTTAGATAAAGCGGGTGGAGAGGAGCTTCTCCACTTCCTCTTTAACCGCTTGCTGTCTCTCAGGGGCAAATTTCTAACGCCTCTGTTGTACTAGTGTAACTCCTCGAATTTTTAAAATACTGAAAATACTTGTTTATATCTCTGGAGTGGTGAGAATTATTTTAGGTATATTTTATTTTATTTGTAAATATTGATATTGGTGTTGATCTTTGTGTTGGATTGGTATTATTGATATATTTGAGTTATGAGTCGAGTTTTATGTGAAGAAATATTGTTTATTTTTATTTTATAATTTTGGAGGATTATTATGAGATAATTTAGTTTATTTTATATTATTAGTATTATTAAAGTTTAGAGTTTAGGAATTATTTGTAATATTTTGGAGATTGGGGGCTTATATGTTAAAATACCTTTAGAAATTATTTTAAATATTAATATTTTTTTAAAAACCCCCTTCCTCCATCTTTCTTCTCCTCTTCTCCCAGTTTCGATCGTGCCCAACAGAAAGCCGACTCCCATTTCCCGTTCATTTCAAAGCCTATATCCCAGGGTTTTTTCTTCATAATATTTCTATTAAAATTAGGGGCATGCTAATTGAAGGGTTCTCTTCCTCATGGTGGAGAAAAAACAATGGAAAGGTATACCCTATTTTATTTTATTTGTATAGAATTAAATGATTTTAATTTCTATTGAATAGAAATATTGTAGTAGGGAGATTAGGAGGTGTTGGGTATTATAGAGACAAGAAATTAGAAAATTATTGGAGATTTTGCAAGTTGTTTATAAATTAGGGTTTTGGGTTTATAAAAGGGAAGTAAATATATGAGAATTGTCTCCTTAATAATAGTAGAAATTTTAGTTGAACTGTTAGAATAGTATGGTATGATTTTAAGTAATTTTATGGAGATAAAATTCCGTAGGAATTCGAATCATACGTGCATCGCACGTGTGCATGCCAGGCATTCAAGAAAAAGCCTGAGTGGTGTTAGGATTAGTATTATTATTATTACCTGTGACTGGTTTGGTTTTTTTGAGCCCTAATTGGCTTTGAAATTTGATAATAGGATATATTAGCGATTTCGGATGCGTGATGGAGAAGTGGTGCATCAAGTCTTCACGGGATATCAAGTGAGTATGATTATACTAGGTATATACTATGTTGTGACAAAGTTTTATGCGAACATGATGTGATTTGTGTGAGTTATAGCCTAATGAAGATTTACTTGAAAATACGGAACTTTACATGTTGAAATGGTGTTATATGGTAAATTTGCGTGATTTTGAATGTTTGTGATATATATGGGTGATAATGAGTTATGATATTATAATCAATGAAATTAATGAGTGAGTAGATATATATTATAGTGATGTTTAAAGTGAAACTAATGGGCGGTAATATGATATAACTATCTACTTAATTTGGCATATTCATAAGATATTATAACATGAGTAAATAAATACTTTGGTGCGTTTATGATACAGAATAATATGAGGTAATCATCTTATAAATTAACTGGGTGTATGTGAATATGTGATAATGAGATAATAAATTACATGGTTAAAGCCAAAGATGTGGCAAATTATTAAAATAAAAGATGAGATGTTGTGTGGTGATAAAAAGATGAAATGAAAATGATAAAAATTGATAAATTTAATTGGTCAGTACCTACAGAAATCCTGGGGTTTGGGCTAGACCTCCTAACACCCAAGGACCGGCTTGGGGTGCGGTGTTTATTACCCAAACTATGTTTGGGGTACGGTGTTTTTATCATCCAAGCTATCGGCTTAAGGCCCGGTTATTACCTAGCTCAGCTGGGGTGCGGTGATATTCCCTCGATGATAGATATCGCAAGAAAGTACCCTAGTGAAACTTGGGGTGCGGTATTTTCTTTCCCTCATTGGCTTTGCCACGAGGAAGTACCCAGCTTCGCTGGGGTGCGGTGTTTTCTTTTCCTTTGTTGGTTTTGCCATGAGGAAGTACCCAACTTCGCTGGGGTGCCGTATTTTTCTTTCCCTCATTTGTTTTGCCACAAGGAAGTACCCAAACTATATTTGGGGTGCGGTGTTTCCCTCGTTGGCTTCGGCTAGGAGGAAGTACCCAAGTTCTACTTCGGGTGCGGTGTTTCCCTCACTGGCATAGGCTGGGAGGAAGACGAAGCCTCGGACACGTAAGACCCCGGTGAGGCAGAGGTCCGCGTGTTTACTGGGCTGTCGGCTTTCAGTATATTGGGATACTGTAGCTCACTAGTCGACAAATTAATAAAATGAATAAATGTGAAATGAAAGGAAAGATGAGAAAGTAAAGAAAGACTATACTGAGAATGAAAAGTAAAGTATTACCCAAGCTATCAGCTTCGGGGTGCGGTGATTATTACCTTAGCTATCGGTGTAACGCCCATTCCCCAGACTCAGACAAGTTATACAATTTATCAGACAAATTATTTATTATTTAGTACAACTGCCCACCACAGACTGCCTCTCAAAAGGTGGTTAACCGGATGGGTGACTCTTGATCATAGGCTATATTATTTATAGTAAATTATTTTTATTTAAACTCCCGATATGGAATTATTCAAATCAATCCTGCTTCTCAAATCCCGTGACACATACACACACAGTACACACAGTACCCGTATGTGCCACGTCACCCACAAGAGCAGTGGCGCTGCCTTTCACAACTGGGTCCCCCCCTTTACTGACGTCAGATGACGTCAGCCTCAACAACACAGCAGCCAATGCTGCTTTATCCTCACGTGGGCCCCCTCCAATCAAATTTTTACTACAAGTTTGCCATTACCCCTTATATATATATATATATATATATATAATACTATTATATCTTTAGAAATTACGGGGTGTTACATACACCCCCCCACTTCAGATTTCAGCGTCCTCGTTGAGCACAGGGCATGCACAATCTAGTGCAGGATTTACTTTCTAGTCGATGTGGAGCAGTCTTGTGAGTGTCGCTCTCATCTTAGGAATACTGGAGACCAATCCCACTCCGCAGATCATTCTATGGCCCTTACGTCCATCGTCCCGAAATACTAGGGATTGTCTCACTCCGCTGATCATTCTGGAGTCCATAACTCACGGCTCTCCCACACTCGGTGTTGAAAGTCGGCTCTGATACCATTTGTAATGCCCCTGCCCCACACTCAGACAATTTATATAATTTATCAGGAAAATTATTTATTAATGAGTACAACTGTCCCCCACATGCTGCCTCTCAAAAGGTGGTTAACCGGATTGGTGACTCTTGATCATAAGCTATATTATTTATAGTTAATTATTTTTATTTAAACTCCCCATATGGGATTATTCAAATCAATCCTGCTTCTCAAATCCCGTGACACATACACTCACAGTACACACAGTTGCCATATGTGCCACATCACCCACAAGAGCAGCGGTGTTGCCTTTCACAGCTGCCCCCCCTGCTGACGTCAGATGATGTCAGCCTCAACAACACAGCAGCCAATGCTGCTTTATCTCCATGTGGGCCCCCTCCAATCCAATTTTTATTAAAAGTTTGTCATTACCCTTTTAATATATATATATATATATATATATATATAAATTACACTATTATATCTTTAGAAATTACGGGGTGTTACAATCGACTTTGGGGTGCGGTGATTATTACCCAAGCTATCGGCTTTGGGGTGCGGTGCATATTACCCAAACTATGTTTGGGGTGTGGTGTATTATATGAAGAGAATGAGAGTTAAAGTGAACGGTATTATGAGATATAAATAGATATCAAAGTAAGGTGTTATATAGTAAAAATGAATGTTAAAGAAGCGGTATTATGAGATGAAAATGAAAAATAGAATACATTGTATTATGAAATGAAAATGAGAAAGTAAAGAAGGCGTATAATATGACATAAATATGAGAAAGTAGAGAAAGCATATGATGTGAAATGAAAAGGAAAATGAGAAAGTAGAGAAAGCATATGATGTGAAATGAGAATGGAAAATTAAAGCAAGTGTATTATGAGTTGAGATTAAAGAGTAGAATAAGTTATATTATAAGATGAGATTGAGAAAGTAAATAAAGTGTATGACATAAAATGAATATGGGCAAGTATAGAAAGTGTATAATACGAAATGAGAATGAAAAAGTAAAGGAAGTATGTGTGTGAACTAATATGAATGAAATAAAGAAATTGTATTATGGGAATGAATACGAGAAGTAAAGAAAATGTATTATGCATTATATGAATGAAAGTGAAGAAGATGTATTATGAGAATGAAATGTATAGTAAAGTGAATTATGCAATGAATATTAAAAGTAAGTGGTATTATGTGATGAGAATGGTTGATAAAATAAAACCTGATTTGAAATGAGTTTGATGCACCTTGGAATTATGTCGAGAAACTACTTGCCCGCTATTTCCATGAAAATGGTCGAACCTACCTGCCTTGGCATAACTCCCAGGCTGAATTGGTGGGTTGTTGATATGATAGTTGTATTGCGAGATGAAAATGAAAAGTAAAGAGAATTGAAGATGATAATGAAAATAAAGTAAAGTAATACTCCAAGCTATCGGCCTGAGATGTGATGTTATATTACCCAAATTTTACTTGGGGTGCGATGATTATGACCTAGTTTATCTGGGGTGCGGTGATTATTACCCAAGCTATCGGCTTTGGGGTTCGATGTAATATTATCCAAACTATGTTTGGGGTGCGGAGTATAATTTGATGAGAATGAAAGTTAAAGTAAAATTATAATATGAGTTGTAAATGAAAATGAAAGTAAAATATATTATTGATAAGAATGAGAAGTAACTAAAGTTGTATGATGGGATGAGAATGAATTAAAAGTAAAGTATACGATAAAATGAGAAGAGCATTAAAATAAGTTGTATGATGAAATTAGAATGAAAAGAAGGTAAATTGTAATATGTAAAATGAGAATGATGGTTAATGTATTACGAGACGTATGAGATGTGCCATGAGATGTGAATAAATACGATGTTATGAGATGTGTTATGATGTAGGGATAAATGTGGTATTATGAGACTGAAGGAATGTGATGATATGTGATGATAATGAATGAATGAAGATGTTAGAAGATTGAATGAGTGTGATTTTATCCAATGAAAATGAATGGTAAATAAGGTATGCAGTTAAATAAGTATGAAAAATGAGGTAATTGCATTATGTAATTATATATGAAAATAAAGAAATGGTGATATGAAGATATTTATGAAAAGATGAACATTTGTGCTATGTGATTAAATATGAAAAGGTAATGAATTATATATGTGAATTAATATAGTGTTATGTGTCTGAGTATAAAGTGAAGGAATTATCTATGTGAATTAATATGATGTGGTGTATATGGGTTTAACCATGAAAGAATCGTGTATGTAAAATTAATACAAATAACTTGAAGAAATTGTGGTATGGAAAAGAGTACGAAAAGTAAAAAAAGTGTGTATGTATGATATAAGAGTATATGAATGAAAAAGTACAGAAAATGTGATATTAGTGTGAAGCACAAAGTGAAGTGTATTATGTGATAATGGTGTAGTGTATTATATGATGAATATGGGAATAGTTTCAAAACTAAAGATAAGTTGCGATATGAAGTTGATATAAGTTCATATGTCATGGACTTGGTGTGAACTACCCGTTGAGGCTCAATTTCAAGGTAGTGAGAGTAGATATGGATATGTAGATGGGTGCAGATTAAGAATGGTACTTTGGTATAAAGTCACTTTTATGATGTTTTTATATTGAGATTTCAGGTTGAACTTTATTATCATAATATTTGTAAGTCCTTTCAATTTTCTTTATATAGTTTTATTTAGTTTCTAAACTAATAAATTATACTCACATCAGACATGACTAACCCCTGTTGTTTTCTGGATGTTAGGGGAGTCCCTCCCTGAGGGTGGACGACCCTAACTCTCCTGCAGGTTTTGATAGCAGCGAGGTGAGATAATTGTTGTTGTTTGATAGTTATACTTTTGCTCGTAGTAAAATAGAATATATGTATGTATGTATTATATGTAGAAATGGGAGTGGAATGATGTATATTTTGTATTATGGAAGATTATGTGTATAACTGTAAGGTATAATGATATAGATAGTGCTTTAACGAAGTATGAAGCCCGTACCCACATCATTGTGGAGTACTGGGTTCTGTGGTTGGTTTTTGAAATGTTTTTATAAAGTTTTTCTAAAACTCATATGTTTTCAAAAGAATTTTTTGTTTTTAATTTGTATCTTGCTTGTTATGAAGAATTATGTCCCCAGAGCCCCCTATATTATTGCCTGTGTGATGTTGAATGAGTTGGCCTTGGGAGGATTGATATATATTACAAATACCTTGATTTCTGTAATTGTTTGCAAATTTCCGTAAGGAATATCTATAAAAGGGCTAATATTTCAGGGAAAATTCTGCCGAAATTTTTAATAAAAATCTATGAATGTTAGTAAGAAATGATGTGGATGAGTAATAAGTACAGTTGAAGATCATTGTAATGATATATATATATATATATATATATATATATATATATATATATATATATATATATATTGGGGTGTTACAACTGGCTTGTAGTCCGGATGGATGCTCAACTTGTGCATAATGAGATCCTCCGAGATCCCGAGTATATCAGAGGGGGTCCAATTAAGTAGATCACTGTTTCACCGGACATAGTTGATGACGTCCTCTTTGAGGTCAGGTGTAACACCCCGCAGAATTGACTTATGATAATTTTTCCCCTCGTGTGCTACGCACACGTATTTTGTACCGTTAAGGGTAATATCTGTAACATTATTAATATCAATATTATAAATATTTTATATTTCGATTATTTATAAATATTTCTCCGTTTCTCAATCTATTTTGTATTTGATTACTTATTAATAAGTGCGACGCACGTAATTGTAGGGCATGTGTTGGTTGATTCTTTTTCAAAATAAAAATTAATGATGTGTGTATGTTTATTTTATTTGTGCATAAAAACTGTTTATTATTAATTTAAACTAGTTTTATTAAATTTTAGCAATATATTCATTTTTATTGAATAAAATTTCAAATTTTGGTGTGTATTGTATGTGCACACACATAGTAAGCATGTGCACATGTTTACTCACCCCACACATGTGGCCAGCAAATATGCATTGGAGGCAAAAAGATTTTAATTGACTTGAATTTAGATTAAGTGGATAGTTCATTAAAACCCTCCATTCACATTTCCTTTATAATACCCCGCACCACTATTTAGATTAGTGGGTAGTTTATTAAAACCCCCCATTCACATTTCCTTTATAATACCCCTCACCACTTCCGGCCACACTAAGGTAGGAAGAAATTTTCATATTTCTTCATGTTGTGTTTATGTTGGAGTTTTAACCTTAGTTGTTGGTTTTTTCCTTGGGGCACGGATTTCAAGGAGGATAATTAGAGTTTTGCACTAGGAGTTTCTATTGGAAAATTCATCAAATAGGTTGGTGTTTATTTAATTTCTAGTAGTTTTCTTAAGTAGAATTTCGTCATGAAATCGTGATTATGTGTAGTTTTAAATTCCCTTAGATGGTAAATAAAATTTTCAAAGCATGTTGATTAATCTAAGTTTAATGAGTGATAATAAAACAAAAGATAATTTGACATCATGCATTAAATTTATAAGATTTTGTAGTATGAAAATGTCATGTTATACTAACCAATTTGTTAAGTTGAAATGAATGTATACTGATAAATAAGTGTGAAATGTAAGCGTAGAATGGATTTCTCATATTGGTATGTATGGATTATATCGATGTTGATGTGTAAATTAGATAAATAAAATTATGGATAATATGAACAATAAACTTTTCCAAGATGTTATTCTTTGTAAATTAGAATTCGAACTGTACAAGTTAGGAACTTGTAATTTGATGTTAGAATAATGTAAAATGTAGTAAGGAGTAGTGATATGGCTAAAAATAGGATTAAATCGGGACCGTTCACATCGGACACGAATCTTAAAGCTCAGGGGTAAAACGGTAATTTCACCTACTAACGAGTCTGAAATGGGAACTGGGTCTTTCTTCACGACCCAATAACCCAAAAACGGATCCACCTCAACTGGGTACGGGTCCCAACCCGAAACACACCCAGTCCAGAAAAGATAGAATTAAGGTTTCTGATTAATCCTAATCAACGGCCCTGATTCACATCTATCTTTTCACCGGGAATTAGGGATTACATTCCTAATCTATTTACTAGGAGAATATTCCTTATCAGATCACGGTGATTACATTCCTAATTTGATCCCTAAGACGCCTATAAATACCCCCCCATCCATCTCCACTAAGAGGTAATCAATCTTTTGCTAGTTAAACGCTCTTTCATAATCATTTCTGGTTACTGACTTGAGCGTCGGAGGGTGCGTCACCGGGATCAACCCCAGTGTCTCGCACTTCCTTGCAGGTGAACGGCGGGAGTCAGCGGTCAAACTCCGGCGGAACAGGTTAGGTGTTTGCTATTCAGGTTTTCCAAGAACTCACAATACTATCTGTTTACCCCCACACCAGATTTAGCGGTAACAGATTGGCGCCGTCTGTGGGAAACCATACGAATAGCGGCCTCCCCTCCTCCCGTTGGTCAGATCTTCTCCAGCCATGCATCCAAAACAGAAGGGGAAGGTAGCGGTCTCCAACCGAAGAACCACTTCTCTTCCTCCTCTCCCTCCTCCAGTTCAAGGTGCTCCTACTCAACAGGCCCCTCCAGGGTCTCGGGGGGCTGCCCAGGGGCGCTCCCGTCAGAGTCGTCCGAAGCAACGTCCTCCTCATGATCAAGTCGCGGGTCTCAATCCTTCAGTTGAATCTGTGGCCTCTCAAAGCCCCCCCAAACGGGATCTTCGTCAAGTGATTGCCAACCGTCAAAAGGGGGTCGACCTCAGAACTCGCCTGAATAGATGGCGAGCCCTTGGTGCAGTCCATCAACCCGAGAACTCAGGGGCTTCAAGAATCCGAACCCCCGCCGACCGAGGACTAGAAGATCCCCTTCCCCAAGGAGGCAAAGAGAGTCCCCTCAGCGTCATCGGTGGAGAACTCATTCTCCAATAAGCCGAGCCACACATAGGGACCGCCAAGCTGGAGAGGCCCTAGTCACAAGGGCAGAACTTCAAGACTTCCAAGCGATAGTCTTAAGGGCCCTCAATATCGCCCCAAAGAACGACCAGAGACCACCTACTCATGAGCCAACTAGGAGCCATCGCCTTCACACTCTCAGTCCTCCTCCATCTCCAAGCTACCATCGCTGCAGCCCCAGTCCACCCTCGTACGAAGATGAGTCCTGGGGCTCGGCAAGGTATGATCAAATAGAAGACTCGG